>JAQFZW010000030.1:0-158930 GCA_034687055.1 Heteromurus nitidus | reverse complement strand
CGCCTATCCTCGCAATGCCCCGTGGATTTGAGCGTTCCCGATTTACATTGGCGGGACGAATACCCTCGGACCTCTGGCTTCAGTTCTACATTTAACAAAAGTTTATTTCTTCCTGGGGCACATATTTCATGGCGTTTAATAAAGAATGCATTATTTACACACATGACGATGCAAAAATATTTTGTGCTTGATTGAAAATAAGATAATATGCATTTTGTGCATTCCTCTCTGCTCACAATTTATCAAAAGTTGATTGCAATTACTTCAAAATAAAATATAACGAACTATGAGCAGTGTGTTACACAATATTTGCTAGTTTTCTCGTGTTTTCATGTTTATGGCTTCTGGCTTAGTTAGGGCGTTGTCTATATGCGAATTCGATTCTTCTAATATGCCAATGGGGAATGGGATGCACCCTATAATATGTGCAATACATATGCATATCCAACTATCCATCTATAATGCAGCGTGACTTATAGCTCAATCAAATTTCTAATTTTTATTATAACTTGAAATTTTAACTCAACTTTTAATAGTGTTCAGAAACAGCCGTTTTGTTGTGGTGTGTCTGAACGAACAGAAAAAAAATTCAATATCGCTTGCACGAAAATTCATGCCCTCAGGACTTGACAGCTTTACTGCACATTTTTGGGAGGAGGGAGTAAACTGTTGAAAAAGTGGACAATGAGCTGCATCAAATGCATATTCACAATTTTTTAATGTGATTCGGTATATTACAAAGAAATAATTTTGTAAACAAAAAAAGCATGGACATAGGCAAGGTGAGATCATTTTCTTTCTATATACCTTATATCCCTACATATATGTATCTGTAGAGCTTCCTTTTCATATCATATCATCAACTGATCAAGTTCTTTCACGTAAATACATGTCGTACACAACTCTGGTGTTCATGCGCAAATTGTTCTGTTTGGCAAAAATTACATTTTTTTCACGTAAATGTACTGCACGGATCCTTGTCCACATTCTCTGAATGAAAACGCGAGCATGTGCTGCTGCTCGTGTTTCTATCAGTTCTGCTCTGCTTTTGCCCAAGAAAAACTGTCACACATCCACATGAAAGTTAAATTATATGCCCCCTTCCGCAAAGGAACAATTCAGGTGTGTACACATACGCAGTAACGCAGTCGTAATATAGTTGGAAAAATCAGCGTCATTTAGTTGAGTAGAGTTTTGTATTTTTTTCTTCCATTGTATACAACTATAATGCTAATATATATTCTATATAGGAGCCATAAATAAAGAGTTGTACATGCGTACAATAAAATGAAGTGGAGTCATTCAAGAAAGGAAATGTAACTCTCACTTTTTTCCATATTGCATTTCCACGTTCAGTTTTTTTTTCTTCAAAGAAGAACAGAGAACAGACGAGTTAGAGCATTTTTTTTACAGAGTAGGAGTTCAGGTAAGAAAAAGTGGGAATTAAAAAAACTCATTCATCAGGAGGAACAGCGTGCACGCAGTCTAAAAATGATTTTATTTTTATAGCGTTCACTCTGTCAATGATGTGTATAGAGAGCAAGAATTGTGCAACTTCATTTGAGTATACATTTAAAACGTAACTTCAGCCAACAAAGATAGTAGAGTTCCGTCGTGCAATTTTATTCTCATAAAGAAGGTGTTTGCTGCTGATGAGGCTCTGCGGTGTGCACAGTGCACACATACGCATTTAAATAAGGAGGAAGGCGAGAGTATAAAATCGTGGAGTGTGTGTCATGTCATTTATATGTGCAGTTTGAACATGACAAGATGAAGACAGGTAATAGCGGATATTATGCAGTTGTGGTTGTTTACACTATACTCCTACTAAAAGACTCTAGCTGTCTGCAATCATTTTGTTTCTTTTCTACAATATGTATGTAATGTAATGTAGGTGATGAGAATTTTTCCCATTGCATTTTTCGCAAAAAATACTACAATCGTTGATTTCGCAACTTTAGAACTGACTGAGTGATGGCGATGGCAATAATCCTCGAGAGTAAGAAAAAAATAAGTGCATGATCTTAAGAACTTAGGCAAACAGAGATAATAAAACTCTTTATGATTGAAACATTTGTTCGTTTTTCTCTTTCAAATGTTCAAGACAAGAAGAAATAGAAATTTTAAGTGTCTACTTTATCTTTCTCATGTAATCTGAAAAAAATTGGTAGTTCCTTTAAACTGAAGGAACGGGACAAGCAATTATAGAATGTTATAGCTTTTTACTACGAAATCGATTTGTAGTCCTAAATTGACGAAGGGTAATTTATCAAGTTCAATAAGGTTAACAATGTACATGTGCAGGAGTAAACTTAAGGACACATAATTTGCGATGTTCATATGTCCTAAACTAGTTGGACTTTTCCCAATTAGCAAAAACCAATACAAGATGATGAACAGACTTTTACAAATTATTTTGCCATCTACGTACAATTTTCATTTCTGCATACTTATCCCTGTCATTAGCTATCCTTGTTGTTAATAACTCAAGACAATAGACGAGAAAACGAAAATCGGATATCGTTTCAACAGTTGTTGCTGCAAAATGTTTTAATGCTAGATATATGCCTATTACATGTATACTTAAAATGTTATGTGATATGAGAAATAAGGCTTTTCTTTCATAAAAAAGTAATCCTTTTACACTAGGATCCAACAAGTTAAGATGTGAGATTTCCCCAAAATTGTTTGAAAATGACATTTTGCTGCGTCATTCCCCAATGACATGTTTGTTGGAGGTATTTTATTGTTCGGGAAGGATTGTTTTACAGTGAATTCACTTACAGCGCATATGCACATGTAAGCCATTGTTTGAGTGCAAGCTCTTCTTCTTATTCTGAGTAAAAAGTAACAAAAAGATAAAGACATCTCCTTTCAGTTATATAAATTGTACCCGCTGTTTCAGCTGTGAAAATGTTATATAACCATCCTTGTGGATTCGTGGGTGACTTAAAGAATTCTGTGAGCATTGCCTTCAACTAGAGGCTATTTTATATACAGAAAGTCGCTTCGTTCGAAACAGTTCAAATCAAGTGATTAATTTTTTTCTTCTTGTTGAGTTGACCAATATCCTCTAATCAAAATCAGCCAGACTTCGATTGCCAGTAGCTGCCAGCTCCTGCGGCTTGGGAGCAACGACCTTGCTTCACTTGACGAAGTCCTGTGAAACAAAAATGGACACACAACAATGAATGAAGATATAGCGTCATTTCTTTAAAAAAATACAAAATGTATTGCACTAAGTATACAATACGAATTGAAAATAGCCAATGAAACACTACCAAGTATTTAAGCTGGTGTGATGAAGCTAAGCTAAAATGGATACATGTGATGGCTTTGTTTTCAAAATCGCTAACAGTCAATATATGCATAAAATAATGATATATACATCCACTCCACATATATGCACGGCGTCTCTAGTGTTAAGAACGATGAGGTGTGGTGGTGCTGGTGCTTCTCTCTGTAATCATCTCACTTACAGATATATATGCGCTGAAGTTTTCAAAGGACGTGACCACCACATTATTTCACAATGATGGCACAAAAATGAACTCTACTCTTTTTGGTCTCGGAGTGGATTAGCTTCGTCACACTACGCTTAATTAGGTAAAAAGTGTGCTTTTCCATTAAAAAAGGAAGAAAAGGGGAGTCAAGAAAGTGGGGACGAGGAGAGTTGGTCAATCTGTCAGTATGTTAGGCGGTGGTGGTTGGTTGGTGGGTCTCCCTTCCCTGCTCGCTAATTAGGAGCACTACTACGATGATGATAATGACGACGATCATTATCGTAAACTTTGATTAAAAGCATAAATATAAATATGCATTCTCTAAACTATTTGCGCTTGACAATTGCATTATTTTTTTGTAATTTATTGTTGCAGAATTCTTTCCTTTGATTTTAATTAGTTGCTCCTTTAGCCAACGATTAAATATGCACCACCTAACTTGCAAACTTGATGAGGTAAAAAGGTAATCATTCAATAACTCGGCTCTGGTTCTGCATTAATATTATGATAATCATATTGACCACCACCGCGCAGTTTGCAAATTGAGCCAGTAAATCAGCGAGCAATTGCTGACCATCGAGTAAATTATTGCAAGGTCTTATCCCAGAAAATATTTTAGCATTTTTAATTATGATTCGACTTACGAGCAACCTTTGCTTTTGCGCATTCAAATCGGCATGGGCTTTTGTAGGTTACACCATTACTTGCACAAATATTAGATTCTTCGCTGTCGTCGCAGGCACAAGTCCGCTGCTGTTTTTTGTCCACCACGGTCGAATTTTGCTTCTGAATGATCATTTCTGGCGCAGGACTACTGCTGGTCGCATTTTGCTGACTGGTCATCTCTGGCACAGGACTACTGGGACCATGAAGTTGACTGCCGGTGGTCTAGTAATTTCAGGACGATAAGTACGCGATGGTATTGCATTGAACTATATGATGATGATGATGATGGCCAAATGGCCATATTTGTTGATAATCCATAAGAAAGAGAAATTTTTGATTAGGAAAAAAAGAAAATTACCATTGTTGTATTATTATTCTCAAATGATGGTTCCTGTACTTCAGCGACGACAACGTGTGGTGTAGCAGTTACGTTCTCGCATTCTCCTTCTTTTATTGTTACACAAAGAAAAATGAGCACAGTAGTGGTAGCCACTTCAGGTAAAAACTTCATCTTTTCCCCCGTTCTTGACGAAATGAATTTCGTTTGTCGGTTACTTCTTTTTGACGAAATTCAATTCGAAATTGTGATTTGAGAGGATCGATAAAGAAACACTCTTCCCTCACCAATGGTCAATTTCAGTTGTTCGGACGTGTGAATTGATTCTTTTTTATGGTAGAATACAAAGCATGGTACAATTTCAATAGGCCAATTTTCGTGATGTTGGATGTGCTCATGATTCATGCGTTCTTGTATTATAAGTACTCATATATGAGCTTCACAGAATATATATCCAAATCTTTATGAGAATGTATGCTGTGAATTTGTGCGTGGTCCAAAGAAAGTAGGTACAGATATATTTTTGCATCTTTGCACATTAGTTCTATATCTTACAATCTCAACTATAAGTTGTTTGTTGCCTTCATATAGTTTCGCGTTGAGGCAGCTTAATTTACTCGAATTATGGGTTACAGAATAGAGGATGGTAATGGCAGGAAATTTTTGCCAGGTACATTTGGTTCATACATAAGACTCCATATCATAAATATATTAAATTTGTGTATTCATGTTCTTATGTCCCATAACGTAATTCTGCAAAAAAGAACTTGTGATGCTTGCTTTTGTAGACTATGCCAGGTTCTGCGTGATGGTCAAGGTAAAATGTAGTAATTTCAGCTGCAAAGAATTTTTTTTGCATTTGTGGGAAATAAAAATCCAACTTTCCTGTCCAAATAAATTTCTGCCTACGTCAATCAATATGAAGAACCTCTGGCCCGATCTGGCTATATGCATCCATATCTGTTATTTCATCACAACATTCACAATTGGAATAATGAATGCAAACGAATTGTGTACGTGTGCTCAACTTTGATATCTGCTAAATCGTTAATCTGTGCATTAATCTGCGATTACTTACAATTAGAACAGTTTTCGGCACAATAGGTTAATATTTATTTCTTTAAAACATAATACATTGTAATCTATAATACATAATATAATATGTGAGTACAGTCATCGAAATATATAAATTCTTACAGCAGGTAAATATACGTCACTTCACTGCCATTTATATTTATTTAAACTTTAATATATAATTATTAATTTAATATAGGTTTCACGTTGGTGTTTCACGTAATTTTGCCTATTATAGGGTTGAAGCTTAAGTAGATCAGATAGCTAATATTATTTGTAATTAATCTAGTAACTAGTACGATAAACTTCTAACTGAACCACATAGATGGTAGCTTACAAAAGGTTTCATACATATGCTAATATTGCTAGCAAAGAGGAAATTTTTTCACACTCAAATCAATTATTATCGAGCATATTACTCCATTAATGACTACACGACATTATCTGGGGGGTGGATGAGTATATTATATAATTCTCGAATTTGAATTCAAAAGATGTCACAATTTCTCCACGCCAAGGAGAGAAATATAATTTTTATTCATACCAGGATCATCACAATTTTATGAAGTACAAGCCTAAATACCTTAATAGTCTATATTATAGGGTTAGTTAATGTATGATAAATTACATCTTTGTCGCTTTTATTTCATGCATGCGGTAAAAATATTATTATGTATTCTGTTATTTTCAATCGAATTCACAGCTCTTCGAGTATTTTTTCTCTTAGAAGTTTGGTCACAACGACTGTAAGATTCGCCCGTCATACCGTCTCGACTGAAGCTGGGCTTGTTATAATGTACTCGTCACTTTGTATGAAACACTTTTACTTTCATTTTCGCTTAAAAACTGAACAAGAAGGACACATTTGAAAACTATTTCTCCGAGAGGACATATCTAACAATGGTACATGGTACAACACACTATATGGATTTGTATAGCGTTATACTATAACACATCGAATTATAGGGTTTAATAAGGCTTCCACAACTATTCACATAAATATGCACCTATGCGAATCGTATGATTAGTATATCGTAGTGTAGGTCAATATATTTACTCCAACGCATAACTCGTATTAAGCAATATTATGAACCGTACTGTCCATCGATATATAGGTTTCTGTACACATACAAGCTGAAACACAAAACTGCAAAACGAACATCTTAGAGCGAAGTGACATTATTTTACGTGCGCAATAATAATAGTTATCTAAAGTATTTAAAAATGTAATGACTTATCTTTTACATACATTCTGCTGCTGTTACGAATTATTTTTTAAAGAATTCAACAAAACATTTGACACTATACATAGAATATATATATGTATGCATATTTAAAGCTGCATTTAAAACCATTGCAAATCTACTTGTCGTTTGTATTACTATTTGCTGCACAAAACATAAAAATCTTAACCATTTTACACAAATAAGTCATAAACTGACCGTAAAGTGGAAAGCATAATTCTTACTTGCTTTGCCAAACCTCTTGCAGAAATATTCAACATTGGCACACATACGAAAGGAAGAAACTTTTTATTAAAATACAACGTTCTTCTTGGTCAAATCAAACGGGTTTAAAACATTTCTGAACACGGATTTCTGAATACCAATAAAACTATATTACTTGCGTTATCGATTGTTTACATAGACGAGTAATTATCATTATAAATTCATTATTACTCCAGCAATCCTCATCGCTAACATTTTACCATAAATCTCTGCATTTGTATGAGTTAGAGTAAACGGGAAAATGCGTCGTTTCCTGTTCGTATCTTTAGTAAAAATATATAAAAAGTACAAAATCTTTTTTTTGAATTTCTTTACCTTCGTGTAGTTAAGATTTTAGACATTAAATATTTTTAGAGTAAATATTTAGCGACATGAATACAGTCATTGGTATATAGAATTTGTTTAACTTGCCGTTAATAAGAAGTAAGTTTATATGTGTATTTGAATTTTACAAGGGAAAATGTGAAATGACACTTGATCTACGATGATAGAGCATTTGCCGGTCATAATTTAGTTTTTTTTGGTACACAAGCATAATACAAGATGAAGTTCTCTTATTGATGACCTATATATATATAGTGACATTTCTACACATGAGATCCAATCCTTTTTTCCTTTCTTCCAGTTATTATCGTGGGAATTTGTTAATTACAAGATCCCAACGATGAAGGGAGCAAGACGTCCATACACTTTTTCATTTGTACATTTTCAAAGGCTTGAGGATGTTAGGTAACTACAACACATTGGGATTTTTACGTAAAAATTTCACTGGAATTCTTATTAAATATATGACGAATACCACTGTTTAATACATTTAGGGAAATAATATGCTTCACAGAAACATACTATGTTTTCCCATACTGGAGTAATGACAAAGTACCACCATCGAACGACTTTATACAGGATAAAAATTGACAAAAAAAATTGGAAAATATATAATATTCAATTAAAATCTTAATTAATTCTCATGATTGATTACACTTCAGCCTGCTCATTTGATCTAGGCTTAAACTGGATTTCTGCGTAGTCTGTACGGACATTGGGCGGAATATTTCTTGGCATTGCTGAGGGATGGTGAGGCGCCCTATTGCTCTTCTTCATCGAACCGTTGTTACTCGTCTTTGGAAGTTGAAGGTCTGCATAGTTGATGTCTTTTTTCATCAAGGTTGGATCCACAGGGTATGCTCGCCCTCTGAAGCTACGCTCGTTTCTGGGTTGCTGCTGCAAATTTTCAAGGAAAAAATACGTCAGTCATTTGTATGCGAAAGATTTTATAAGGTGGTGACAACTACACGAATTAACGGAAAATATATATGATGATGCAGCTACAGCAGCAAACATAATTTGAAGGTATGGTTATCCAAGTAGCAATTAAACTGCGTACAATATCAGCATGCATATTTCTCTTCCAGAGGGTTACAGGTTGGGAAAGTTTTTGATTGAGGGAGGGTTCTCGTATTTTTTTTAAAAATGGTAGGTTTGTCCATGAGTCAAGGACATGAACATGTAAACATGGAACGGTCAATGTTAAAAACGAGCGATAAATGAGCTCGTGAGACCAAATTTACCAAAAAGATTATCGCAGATTTCTTTAAAAATATGAATTTTCATGTAAAAAATTCTGCTTTCCCAAATACACATTTCGATCTTTACATGAGACAAACATGGAACGATAACGGTGCGAACTGAAAATGTAGCTAAAGTTAGATGCAAACATAATGGAAGCAACGGTGACGATATACATGTACAAGTGTAATGTATGCATACCAATACCACAGAAAAACTTGAAATGCATACTTAGGCATTCAGGTACAATTGTTTTCTTCAACAGGTATAACCTAACTAAGAAATAGGATAACACACACGAATATGAGACATCACACACATTGAGAGACAAACATGAGCAGCAAATTAAACAGGGAGTTATAATTGTTTTTAGCTACTGTGAGACTTTCAACAGTACGTGTAGAATAGTGTAACATTTTTTGCGGATTTTAGTAGTTAAAAAGTATACATTTTCCAAAATTCATCGTACTCAAAAAATTCCTGCTTGCTTGCAATTAGTGCTGTATAAAACTTTTCAAAAGCGCTAGTTGGGAGAACAGTAAAAGGAACGACAAATATATTAATATTGAAGTGAACTGGATATATATGGAACAGTAAAAAACGTCTAAAAAATATTATGCATCAAAATGGACAAATGATTTGTTTGCAAAAAATTATCAAAAAATACAGCCATTCCCAGACAAAAAACAATTTTGCTGTTTTCTATTTTATAGTTTTTTTGTTTGTAGCGAGAGTTATCAATTATGATAAGAAAGGGTATCCGTACTTGGAGCTGAAAGTCTTACAGTCTCTCTTAAGTTCAGCTTCAGCATGACGAAACAAGCTGCAGCTATAATAAAACAAGAGAAAATGACAAAAAGACAGAGGTTTAGTAAACACATTCAGAACAAACGATCAGAGATAGATTCAATAGATACCTAAATCATTTTTTCAGTGAAAGAGAGAGTGAGAGTCTGCATTTCTTTAGATGAGGTTTAGTGGAAGATTTTTTTTCACAAAACCACTCGCACAAGCATTAATACGGTTTTCATCATCACTTGCAGAGAAGATGCTCATGACGAGGGGAATGACGACAAGGGCTTGCATAATTCTTTAAAAACTAGAGACGATTTTCTAAACTATGACCACATAATATGTATATGCTACATTGTAAAAAATTTCTTCTCTAAATTCACTTCATCCTCATCGGCGGATTCTTCTTATAGTATATATCAGGAGGTGTAGACGACGATGACTTATTCCTACCTGATTCTGTGAAAGTCTTTAGTACAACTGCTGGCTCCTTACTACTAAGCTTTTTACTTTGTCCATTAGTATCCTTAATGTTCGAGAGTTCCTGCTTACTGCTAACGTGATTGGAATGCTTGGAAAACAAACGTTTATTATTGCACATGTCATTATAACCGGTATGAAATGGAGGATGACGAGGATTGTTATGAGAGTTCCCTACGATTGCTAATTGGTCTTGAGGTGGATACTCAAATGAGATATGATGATGGTGATGATGATGACTTGAACTCCTACTACCAGTTCCAATTCTTTCCTCATCATAACTAAATCTGTGGTCGTCGTGAGGATACTGATACTGATGAGATGCTTCTGGGCCGATGGAGCCTAACCATCACCGGCCCATGCCAAGAGACCCATTATTCCCATTAAGTCCACAACTGCCACTGGATCTCGGGCTAGTGCCAGCGGTGGCAGCGCTCAGAATAGCGAAGTCGTTGGTGCAGTGATTTGTATCACAAATGGAGCCATACGCCCAGCCACCGAAGGTCTCACTACAGTCTGGTGAATGTTTAATGGTCTTGTTGGGATTGTGCGGGTTGTAAGTGTGATAGTACTGTGCAGAGCCGTTACTACCCTCCCTATTATTACTGCTATTATTATTTTTATTTTTATTTGGCGATTTCGTTGACGAGTGTTTATTGGAAGTGGTCGGCCGCAGGAGGGTTTGAGACCGAGTTCGGGAACGACAACTGCCACTACCATTTGCGCCACAACTATCGCTACTACGCCCTTTCTCATCGCTACTACTACTGATCGTGGTGTTGGTAGCGGCGCAGTTATTATGACTATTTCCTAGAGTAATTCCTAACGCTACGGAAGATGATGTGGTGGGGATGCCGTGATGGTGATCACTTTTATTATTAGCATCGGTGCCAGCGGCAGTAGTACTAGCACGCGTTGTAATTGCCGACGAAGCAGCAGCAGTGGTGGCAGTGCTGTTATTCGTAGGAGTACTACTGCACTGATCATCCGGATGATGGGAATTATGATGGTGGAGTTGTTGTTGCTGCTGCTGAAACTGATGATGCGAATGTGGTTGGGTGTGTGCTTGTTGCTGCTGTGGGAGAAACGAGACATTATGCTGTTGTGGATGGGAATGGTGTTCTTTCGATACCTTCATTATATGGTAATCTGCTGGGAGTGCTGGATCTGGAGGTCTCGTGTTTCTCTTTTGATGGTGACCCAGATGAAGTTCACTCTGCGGAAGGGAGGCGAACCCAGTCGTCTTCCCGTTGTTGTGAACGTGCGGATGATGAATGTGCGGATGATGGCCTAAGCGCTGTTCCTCTCGAATGCTTCCGTCCATATCACTTTTGTCGCTAGTTTTTTTTCAAATGTCAGGTAGCAGCGTCAGCATGAGCGACACACGAGAGAGAGGTGAGCAGTTTTTAGCAGGTTCAGATATTTCGAGAAAAAGACATGATCAATCAGAAGAGGAGCAGCGCAGCGTCAGCAGGAACAACCACAGAACGGTTTGTCCAAATTATATAGAGAAGAAGGTTGTGTTTGTGAGAGGAGAGCACAAGACCATACCAAAAATACAAAAAACAAACAAAAAACAAGGAGCTTTATTAGTAACTTATATTATATTTGATTCAAACGCTTTAAAGGCATACACGTTACAATCATTATTTGTGGAAGCATTTTCCATGTACATACATATGCATATATGTATTAATCCTGGAGAATACTTCCAAAAAAGCTTTTAAAAATATTTAGAGAGTCTACTTTCACAACACACTCACAAAATCACACAATACAACAACGAAGCGCATTTTCATGTTCGTTTTTTTGCTTTCCCTGTCGCCATTTTCAGGTTCTTTCTTAAATCGCATTATTACAATCTGATGCCCTAGATGATTTTTCCAGACATTCTACAAATCGTTCCTTAATCAAATTCAGTTTTATCGCAAATATAGAAAGACTACGATAAAGTTTTCTCTGGAAAATTTTTTGCTTGACTAATGGACAATAAAGGCGTTTCAGCCCTTGAGAAAAAAAAATCTTTTAAAAAACTTTCTGATGAAAAAGCCTCTGAGCAAATGCATTTTTATATGTTTACATTTTCATACATACATTCAGTCTCCGATGCGCGAAAAAGCAACAAAACGGAAATTCTGATATACTTATAAGATTAATGAAAGTTTCGAGGGAAAGTAAAGTGCAAAAAATGTTCTTCTTTGTACAAGTCAGGATTGGGCACCCTTTAAATAAAAAATTCTTCTGACTGCATCAAGGGATATTCATGATCCCATTCCCACACATATCTTTTTTATTTGGCACAGCTTCAAGTGGGCGAAATAAGAAGCTTGTTGGCTTACTTTTAAAGTTATTAAATATAATCATATTTTACTTTGGAAAATTTTGTTGGAACTGGATGATAAAAAGTTGCAGTTTGCTCCGAGGTAATACATATAGAAGCACAACTTTCACTTATTTTCCCCAACGATTTCCCTTCACTTTCTCTAGGGACTGCTAGAACCAGAACCAACCCAAACCCAACCAAGGTGGATTTGCATGTATTCTCAAACTCAAAAGGGATAAAAATGGCGACAGCAAAAATACTTTAGATCCTGGTATTAACAGAATCCAATGGAAATAAACTCAATGATAAGTGTGAATGTGATTCGGATTTTATAAATCAATTCGTCAAACTTTTTCTTGATTTTTTTTGTAAAAGTGCTCTACGTTTAGGCAAATAACTTATGTGACAAACAACGTTGCAAGAAATGTAATTTCTTACCTCTCTAAGTCTGTAGGCTTGAAGTCACCCCTTTCTGTAAATCACGGTAAAAAATAAAACAACACTCTTAGTGATCTCTCATTATATTAGGAAGAATATAAGACACTAGCTAGCTGTCAGAAAGTAAGTTGAACAAGTGAAAAACATCAAGTAATTATGTTAGTATTTAGTGTGTGAGAATTGTAAGAGACGTATTTTAGGTAAGTTTAAGATGGAGCTCAAACTTACTGTACTGAATTACGTGCACTTGTGCATAAAAAAGCTGGTTAGTTATACCACACAGAACACGTATACTTACTTACATATTTACAAAATGTGAGTTCATAAAAGCATGTTCGTATTAGCACAGTATAAATTAACACTTTCTGTTGAAGAAAGTGGAAAAGCATGTTAGTTAAGCGAAAAGCCTTTGAAATAATTTGTCACAATTGAAGCGTTTGTCAATTTTCGCTGATGAGTCACACATGTGTGAACACTGTACACCTTAATTAATATCCTTAATATTTATGAAGATAGCTCTTAACCATTTACAAAATATTCTCGGGTTGGCTTAAGAAAATCCTTTCAATCTTTAGACAATTTGTTTGGAATAGCATATAAAAAATTTGCTAAACAAATTGCAAAAATTCTACAAAAAGTTCTCAAACTCTTGGGTCACAGCAAAACCAACGCCAACACTTTCAATGCAATCCGAAGAAAACATAAAGGTGTGAGTGAATTTTCATGTTTTCAAAACTTTGGTTTGTAGAATTGGCGATCCAGTTTGGTTTCTTCGCTCGTGTAGACGCCTACGTGTTTATTTACACAATTATTGAGATGAGGCTCTACGAAGTGCTATTATATGCACCATGAATTTAAATGTGAAAATAAAATAGAACCGAACTAATTGTAAGTCTTTTTGCATCATTGGTCTTTCGAAAATCTGTGTAAAGTTCTAAAGAAATGAATGCACATAAAAACACACATGCAGATAAGCATCGGTTCAAGACCTCAGAAATATCTTCTGAAAATGATGTACCAAACAATATAAAAATACTTCGTTAATTAGAACCTGTCAGAAATATTGCTTCTCCTTAAATTTTTTTTGTTAAACATTGCTTGTGATCTATAATGTTCTATATTACACCTGAATTGACATATTTTCTAAATAATTTAAGCAAGCATTTTAGAATTTTGGTATCATCATGAGGACAAGCAGCACACGACACTGACAACATAATATAAAGATACGAAAGATATATAAACACACAAAGTCATGCTGGTGCCACATAACTATGCTGCCTCTTTTCCTGATATATTAACGATTGGCTATATACTATGATGTAACCTACTTTTAGCGTTTTTTTTTATTTCGGTGCATGTTTGTGCAGTGCAATTTGTGCATACTAAATTGTATGTGTTTGCATTGTGAAACTAGAGATAGAGAGAAAAATATAGATTTATATTGTTTGCACCCATTTCAAGATGAAACGGATCGAACCAGGCTGCAATAAAAGACACAAAAAAGAGACAAAACACATCACATATTTCATACGATACAAAGACGAGACGAGAGACATATGAGACTGAGACAAGTGTAAAAATGGTCGGATTTCTTTTCTCCGTACAAATAAGTATATAGGTTATATAGAAAAAGTATACAACTCATCACAGACTGAACAAGACGGATACACAGCGACTTCACGTTCACACCATAAAAATGTTTCGATGCGGAAAAAATTTCTTATAGCAAAAATACTGCGCACTGTGTCTTACATATTATCTGGCAATAAATATATTTTTATATGTGGCAAAAAGGACTATTTGCATATGTTCAGGAGGTAGTTTGCAAGAAAAGTTTTTTATCGCTAAAAATATTTGTACTTATAAGAAGAGCACCTACAAACTGTAACGCATTCACTTATCGTTACAGAGTACGAGAGTAGCAAAATCTAGAATATATATGAAATATTAATATTGTCATCTATGAAAATGCTGAAAAGTTAAAGTTTTTCATCCATTCATTCATGTAAGCAATTATCCTCAATCGTTTGGCTTCATGTGTGTGAGTGTCGAACAACTGATTTGTAGTTTCAGATAGAAAAAGTTGGAGAACGATAGTTGCATATTATACATATTTATCTGTGCTACAACATGTGTATAATGTTGCATACACCCCCGTGCGTGCAATCTATATGCGAATGTTGCTATTTGCAATTATTTGTAATGTTTTTCTTTGTGTGGTTTTTGGCAATATTTACACTTGCATCCGTGCTTTAGCTAAAGCCGTGACTAATCCAATAAGACCCCAGACCCCATAACCTAGAGAAAACTCCGGATTTCCATCTGGTCTAGGAAGCCAGCAACATTAAGTAATGGGAAAATATGGCAGTGGTGATTATTATAAATTTGCCCGGAATGAGAAAGGAAAAGGAGAGAGAGCAGTTTAGTCGCAGTCACACTTGGGACGTTGACGGCAACAAAAAACTGCTTCTCTGGTGAGAGGACGAGGAGGTATATACATATTATGTCTGTATATGAGACGGTTACAATTTACAAACAAAATTAGGTGGAAGGAATAGGCGAGGAATGAACGGCTCACTTATCCCAGCCGTCTTTTAGACTACATTACATCTCTGCAAAAGGTTCGTTTCCTCCTTCCCCGGCTATATACATATAAGTGCATATATACAGTAAGAAAGTGGGGGAGTCTCTGTGGAACCTAGAGGAAAGCTTGTAGCAGAAGTACGTGAAGTGGTATAATGAATGTAGTCTAAGGTAATCTACTGCTCTTAAGTAGATTTTTAAGACGGTGAGAAATGTGCGATGGCAAAGATAATGACCGAAAGTTTTCTAATAAAAAGCTTCCTGGAATAAGAGAAGGGAATGGTAAGGGAAGAAAAGAAAGAGAGAAATGTATCCATACGTAAAAGATTTTTTTTGCTTTTTAAGAAAAGTATAAAAAGATAGATTTTTGATGACTTTTTCCTACATAAAACTCTCCTTTCAGTGTTCCTGTCTACCTACCAACAGTCGAGACTACTTACTTCCACTCTTTTGGAAGAAATCAGTTATTGAAATTGGTTGCATGGTTGGCTAAAGGCTAATACTCTGGAATCGCAAGTTTTTCTTCTCTCTTTACTAATTGCCTAGAAGAACCTTTCATATTAAACTCAATTTCCACCTATACTATAATACTCTTTAGGAAAAAGAGTGAAAAAAAAGTTTTCTTTGTTCGTCTCCCCGTAACTAATCCAAGTATTCTTTCAAGTAATATTTCTCCCTTCAACAACTTTCACATGCATTACTCCAATCGCTTTTGTATTATAACAATTACTATAATCATTTCAAAGATTAAAAATTGGGCCAGATGTTGAAGGATTTTGATGATTTTAACGCGTTGTTACATAAAAACGTCCCAATAAGTCCCCATTTACTTGCAGAGAGTAGAGAACTGTGTACGGGCCTGGAGACCAGAGCAGGGCGCAAAATGGTCCCTGTAGACTAGGTTTGCTAAGTTGCTTTAAGAGCAAATCTGAAATTACTCGAAGGACTGAAAACTGTAATTTATTTCTTCAACACTTTTCTCCTCTTCATTTTCGTACGCTTGAGTGACTCCGTCCTGTTGGAGCGGTACTGAAGTGGAGAATAAGTTTAGAAGGATAGGAGACTTATGGAATGTAATATTAATTGAGTTCGGAGGAGATTTTCAACGGTTTTTGGAGAAGTTAGAGAGAGAGAGAGAAAGTATAGTTACTTAATAAAGTTTTGACTGACTACTTTGATAGTTTATGCAAGAAGTTCATTGTAGCTTGAAATATACTACTCGAGGAGGAAAATACAATATGCGTAAAAGTTTTTTGTTACTGTTTTAGAATTCATTAGATTAGTTATTACATAATCAACTTCCGTAGTGGATACGGTAGTAGTAGTAAGTTTTACATGAGCAGAGAGAAGTAAAATTTTTATAGTTTGTTGTGAGATTTTTTATATACATATTTTACACATTCATAGTATTTTAGTAGTAGTAAATATGATGAAAATATTTTGGTGTAGAGTAGATTTTACAGCTTCGACGAAATGAAACGAGATATGTGGACAGAGAGAGAGAAATGAACTAGAGAGATATTAATATTTTGTTAGTTTTGTTGTAGGAAAGAGATAGAAACTTACGAGAAAAGCACCACTTCTCAGCTTTGAAGGCGTAAAGAATTATAAGGACGACGATGACTAGTAATATTAAGCATCCGATGATCACTCCAATGACCGTGGCCATGCTTACTGGGTCTGCAAAAACAAAATCAAATCCTGCAAACAGTTTTTGAAAGGTGGCTGTTCAGCCAAGAATGGAATGAAATGTGGTAGTTCTCTGTCTCTAAATTTTAAGCTCACCTCGCACTTGAAGGATTACCGAGTACTTGTCAAACCCTTTACTGTTCTCCACGTTGAGGTAGTAGTGGCGAGAGTCCGCTGAGTCCGTTCGAGCAATCTTCAACTTGGCTTCGTAGCAGTCATTCCGGTGGGTCTGCGAAAGTGGAGAAAGCAACAAAGCACACATTTATTTATTGTGCGTGTTAAAGAAGTTTAAGGGAATATGTCAACAGTATGAACGTCATGCTCCCATGATGATTAGAGTTGAAAAATATGTGATGCTCTGCTCGAGCATATATACCCATGTTAATCTCAAACAATCTTGGTGAAATGCTTGAAAAAAAATCTTTGATGTGTCTACGTTTACGGAATACTAACCACAACTTGGTAAAAATGTGAGCCAAAAACATCCTCGCATAACATTTTATGTGTAGGTATGTTACACTCAGACAGAAGAGGGTGCAATCTTAATGTCGCCTTGTTTCATATGTGAGCAGAGAACAGCTTGGAGAAAATGGAGAAAAGAATATATGAAGCATAAGTTGGTGTTCATATAAGAGCCCCTCTTGAATGCTTTTCTCATTTCTCTTTGTTCTATTTGCCCATCATTGTGCTTTCTTCATGAAAATAACATTTCAACAATGGCTTAGAAAGGGAAGAAAAATGCCTCGAAAGCTACATCATTTCCTCAAAAATATAATACAATACTTTTTATCGGAGTATAGTTTGCCATCGGGGGGAATTGTGATTCCGAGAAAATGACCACCTCAAGGAAGAGAAAAAGAATGAGCCAGTGGAGCGAGCGGAAGAGCAACCCTCAGGAAAACAAAAAGTATAAAGCAAACAAAAAAGGCAAAGGTTTTATCCGTTCGTATGCACACAGCATAATCAATGTATGAAGAAGGAAAGATATTGTACGTTTTTTTTGGATGAATGACTACTCCAGCCAAGGGTCAGCATCGCCAAAACCATAAATTGGATAAATACTAGTATAAATTCTCATAATTTGTCACTGTGCAGAGGAGAGGGGATCATCGGTGGAAAGGAATGAATATTTCACTTAACCACTCCAAGAAAAAGGCCGAGAGGCAATCATGCAGTTGTGCTTGGAATTGCAATGATGCACCAAACAAAGAAAATGAATGGGAGAGCAATCGGAATATAGTGCGGGGAAAAGGGAAAAAACTTTCTCTAAAATTGATCTCCCTCGGTTTTCCATAATGAATCTAATAATAATGCGTTTCCAGGCTTTTTCCACTTTTCTTATATTCCCTTCTCGAACGCTGCTTGAATCATCTACTGCTACTTAACATTTGCTTTGTTGTCTTATTTTCAAAATATAAAGCTAAGCACAAAATATTTTGTACATTCTTTTGTACAACTACAATAAATAACGTTGTTACTGCGGAGGTTATTATCATGCTTTATGTAACACTTATCCAAGTTGCACAGCGTAGCGATAAAAAACTCCCCCGGTTGCATGTTTCCGGTTTGCTATCTTCATCTTCATGATCACCCACAATGTGCTTCCAATGATCTCAATTTTTCACTCAGGTCCTTCAGCCACCGATCTTTGTGTATAACTCAGACTATACATGTGCGTGCACATCTACCGGCAACATGAATTATCAAGCAAACGTTAGAAATGGATTATTAAAGGTGATGCACACTGAATACGGAGCCTAAAATCTAATCAAACATCCAGCGTATACTATATTCTTCGAATAATCCCAAATGTAAGCAATTCCCTGGAGAGTTTAAAGTATAAATGAGAATCCCAAGTCGAGCTACTACTCCATACGAAATACAAAGCAACTGAAGAATTACACCTTTTCTTCCGAGTATATTTTCTAAAAGATATCAGAGAAAGATTGCTTCAGCATTAACTTTCTCCTGATTCATGGGACTCTTTTGAAAAAAGGAGAAAAATGTACATAAAGATGGGGGTTTCTTCGGTGTGCCACTATCAGTTATATATGTTATTACAACTCGCTACTTATTTCCGCCTGGACTACGTGACCAAAAGCTACTTGCTGAAAAAAATGGAGGTGTTATTATGAAGAAAATACTTTACTTTTTTTCCTTCCAAAGCCAAGAGTACAATATTAAGATCGATCACCTTTATCCATTCGAAAAAAAAACATTTTCTTGGTGACCATCCTTTTTTTCTTGAGAAAAAAATCTGGTTCGATTTTTTACTTTTGTATTTTCCTTATTCAAGTTGTGAGAAAAAAGGAACATATTATATACGAAAGGGGGAAAAATTCCTCTTGTGTGCCCTACTACACTCTCGACAACAGTTGAGTTACCCATTTTCCTCCTAAGATTCTCCCATTATTGAGGCAATTTATATGGATAAGATTTCGGGTCGTGTATTGCTCCTTTCCAGTTGAGTCGCTCCAGCTCTCCGTTTATTATCATCCGTGAAGAATGAAATGAGATGGTAGAATAGTTTGGCATACAAGCCTCAATAAATTACTTTTCCTCCTTCACTGTGTGCTCATACAGCCTCATATCGTGGTGTGTGTGACAATAGGGAGAAAAGTCAAAAGTGGCTGGTCGAAGGAAACGATATATGTACATAATAAGTTGGATAGTATCTGTAGTCTGCTATATGGATGGTGAGGACAAGTCTAAGCTATAGAAAGCAGGCATGCATACGTGTACAAAGTCGCACATCTATGTAAGCCAGCAATTGCGAGCGTATATACCCGTTGTTTTCTCTTGAAAGCGTAACATATTTATATGCTTATGTGGATGTCGAAGTATAAGCTGTCCTCCAGTTTTTTCATTCTTCTCTGCACCCTGCACTTTTCCAGAGCGCGAGAGAGAGAACGAGAGGGTTCTTGAACGGAAAAATTATTCAAGGGTTTTGTTCTTTCCTTGGATAAAAATAGGGGAAAAGACTGGAGACCCTTGTGTGTTTCTGATGTTCTCAGAACTGAACAATACCCGGAATCTAAGAGAGATCTCCAGGCATTGTACCACGCCACCAAGTTCTGGCTGCATACTTTTTTTCCTCTGTGCTCAATCTGAATAAGGAAGAAAAGTGCTAGAGGCTTTGTATGGAGATATGCGTATTTTCATGCCCATTGGCACGATTGGCATGTGTGCGCGCTTCGTCTGCATTTTGTTCCCATATTCAAAATACGTCATTGCCACGGGCCACTATGTTCTTCCCCACTTTTTTAGACTGATTTTTGCTGGAAAAAGTCTTATATTTCAATAACAGCGAAGCTCCCAGATAAAGATATGTGGTTCTAAATCCAAGACTCCAAGAGAAGTATGTGTGCATACTAAACACTTCTTATTTGAATAGAGACTATGTTCCAAAGATGAAATTCCCTTCCTTCCATCACCAGTCGACCATCAACGATTCTATAAAAAAATGTTTCAAGAGCCCTTTTCCCTCCTGTTTTTTCCAGGTCTGGACGTATGGATTATATTAGGTGTCATTTTGAATGTACACAGGAGCGGAAAGAAATGAAGACAATGTTCTAAAGATGATGTTTCCAATGCGTGCTTTGTTTCACGTGCGGACGGATATTTCATTTGAATTCTTGTGTATGCTATCTCTGTGTGAGTGCAGACGGCCATATCATGTCTTCTCCGTTTTCTATTAGGGATCTGGGGAAAGATGCAAAACCTGGAAGAAACATCAATTCCAGAATGTTTGCATAATATTTCCTGTTGCGTTGAAGGCGGCTTCAATTCAAAAAGCGTCCGCTGCATTTATTCTAGGTGCTTGGAGAATTTTTATGAGCAAATAAGCATGGAAATAACACCATTAATCTACCTATCTCCTTTTGTGCCTTCGTCGTCCGACAAGAAAACGCCGTTATTTCAGACTCCACACAGACGAGTAGGTGATGAATACATTTCAGGAGAATGTGTCGACTGACGATACTTGTATACTGCAAACCGGCCATGTGTCACAAGCAGGCTTACTATATATAAGGTTTCTCTGTATGAAAAACATATCTTTCATTCCAAGTCTGTTTGAGAATAACTGCCGAAAATTTACAAAGCAAAAATATATTGCTTTCCTAAGTGCGTTTGGTTAGATCGTTTGGGAGTAGTTGTAGTATGCACGACAGAGGGAAAGTGCAGAGAAATGTAAGGTAAAATCCAAGGTTAATAGATGCCTACTGCGGTGGGGCTATTTGAATAATAGATTCTGCCCTTGTAATTCAGCATACATTTCACAAAATTAAATGCAGGCTGTAATGGCTTCGAAAGAGTTATTTACTCTACTAACCTTCTCGATTTTCTCCGCCGTGAATCTTCCCATTTCGTATCCAGCTTCCAGCTTCATGGAGCCCCATTCCCAGATCGCTTTGGATGGACCAGGATTTGAGCAGAATAGCACGGATAAAGTGGCATCACTTCCACGTTCCACTGCAACCTCCCTCTCAACAGCATGCCGAAGTACCTGAGGAGCTCCTGTAAATGACAGCAAAAATGAGAACATTGGTTATATATATTTGCATTTCCAAAATGTCTGGTGGATACCTACTTCATAAAAAAATGTTACACAGTAGAATCTGCAAATATATGCATTTAGAATATTATACGTAAAATATGTATTTGGAAGTAAGCATATTACCACGCATTTCTGACAACAAAAGTCTTGAGACTCACTTGAAAATACATACTGAGGGGGAGAATTGATCCTAATTTGCTTTATTTTTAATACGATTTAACCCTTCTCTTCTTTAGGCTTAAATCAAGCTCTCTCTCCCTCTGACACTAGGAAGATTTTAAGGAAACTAATATTTATTAATGACCTTCCTCCTACAATATACGAGATGATAATACCACTCAATCTCCTCATATTCCATCATTTTCCTCAGTGATATTAGCGGGGAATAAGTAACGACATCATTACGTAGGGTTATTATAACTAATTTAAAACTCCTTACAAGGAACCTAATGTGTTTGCACGACCAAGGTCATAAACTTGTTAGAAACATGGTACGCGCGATGGAGATGGGAGGACAGGCATATGTCTGTAGCTTAACTAAAAAGCTCCTTTACATCGCAATAGTCATAATAACTATAGTAGTCATATTTATTTGAGAGAGAATCTGTCAAAACGAAGGAAAATGAACTCATTGAGGCAGCCAAAAAAGCGCAGTGGACCACACACAGGACAACACATGGCTCAGCATGATCATGAAAGTTATAATTGCAATTCTCTCGTATAAACTTAAGCGGTGGTAGTATGGCCTGGCCATACCAACTCATCCACTACGACTTTATGTATCACCTCCAAGGAACAAAAAATCTTGTCTCTCTCTCTACGAGAGTTTCCAAGCTGTTTGTATAATTTAGTAGTAGTGAGTTGCAGTTAGGAGTTTTCTTCGACCTACGCGGGAATTCTCAGAGTAGTAGAGTAAAAGACCATGCTGAGCGTGTAAGCACTCCGGACTGACGACAAGGAAAGATATTAACTGCTTTCCTAACGCATCACCCATCAGGGGATACAATCTAATCTGAAAGGTTTGATGTTCCGACTGTGGGACTCTAAGCTAATATAGTGTGCCTCGGTGAGTACACGCACTCATTTCGTCTGTGGTGTGGTCTCTTTCCTTTTCCTTGTATGGAATATGGGAGATAACGGACCCGGCAATACGGGTTACTGTACTACACGGGAACGGAGACAAGGGAGCGAGAGTTGGAGACGATTGTGACAGCACCGCTCTTCTCCTAACCCTTCTCCCGTTCTCTTCTCTCCCACTTTCTTCGTAAATATATAATGCGCACAGGGAGCCGGGACCACAGATTTCGGGCTTTGGGAACGGACGTTGGAAATTACTGCATAACAAATCATTCATAACTAATAACCGCTCATACTGAATTAGACTAGACACTTCTGGGGTACAATAGCAAAATATAAACAGTCAAATTAACTTCAATACCAATCAACACTAAATAATTTCTAAGACACAAATCCATATATTTGTGTGTGGCCATCATTGATTTGTTAAATGTGTTTCATTTTTCTCTCTGTCTCCAAATCCAAATATGTGTAGCCCTTTGTTACTCAAAGCATCTTAAGAAACTTTATGGCCTAGTTAAACGTTACGTTAGTTAAACTTAAGTTTTTGCTTTAAAGCAATTTTACTTCACTGCACCATTTCCACAAAATCAAGCCCAACTACTAACCTTCATAGCTTCTCTGAACACAAGTAGGGCGTAAAACTCTCGAAGTAGAGCAAACCACATTGTAAAGACAGATTACTTTTTGTTTATGAGCTACTGTTTTTATTCCTGCGTCTTCCTGCACGATTTAAATATGCATACATAAAGTCGGGAAGTGAAATGAAGGGTGGCGAGACTTTCGAAAGTGAAAAGATGTAAGACTATTTTTACTACGATTCAGACAGCTTTGACTAACGTAAGCATTTGTAAGTATCACGGTAAGAATATTATTCCGAACGGATTACACACTATTTTCTCAAAGTGAGATGGTTAGCTTTATGAGGTTTTTCCTCAAGGAAAATTTACTCCGTGAGCCGTAGTTTAGTTCTCTTATTCACTTTTTTGAAGCAGAAAAATGTGGAGCTTATATGGAGCATAGTCGGATGGAGCTCAACTTGTGCGTTACATATATTCTCCCCACTCATTGCCCGACATTGAAGAACGTGAGCAAGTCAAAAGTTGACGTATAAATGTAATGTATGAAGTGACGAAGGGAAAACAGGGAAATAGGTGGTGGGGGAGATTATAAAAGGACTTTCCTCTTTTACTGGATACCTAGCCCAACTGCATAAAATGTGTTCTAAGAGTTATCTTCTCATATTTTCCTTAATACGCACGAGAGCCGCAGTAAATTGTGAGCAAATGTGCCCTTTGGCTTTCTTTCTTCTGTCGACGCAAACTACGGAAAAATGTGAACAAGTCCAAGTCGAGTGGTGGTGCATCAAACGAAGAAAAGGATTTTGGGATGAAGTTGTTAAGTCGGGATTATAAATACTGGTAGCAGTCAGTCGGTAATGGAGGTTGGCCTATCATCATCATTTATGTAACGAAGACAAAAGCAGTTCGTTGGAGAAGTTGTGTGCTTCCCAATCCCGGAAATATGAGAAAAACGTTAAAGGAAATGAGAGGTCAAGTAGTTTAAGCTTCGACGTGTCTCTCTCTCTCTTTGTGCTTGTATTCGGGTAAGCGAGTGTGAGCAGAGTAAAATCTAAGCCTTTTCCTTTGATGGCAACCTTTTCACATGGAGAGTATTGAAACATTATCTGCTCAAATGTTTTATAGGTTTTTTGTCTGGTGTGCATATATGTATGTCTTTAAAACTTTCATGTGGAAGTTTCTCAGCGGGGAATATAACAGATTTCACATTTGATGGTTTGAAGAAATAAAAGAAGGAAAACGACAATGATGACGGGGACGACAATAATAGAAAATCGTTCGAAACTCACTCAGTGAGCCGGTTACTGCAGTGAAGAGAGAGATTAAGAATTTTTTCTTCCAACCAATCTTCCAGCTTCGTTGAAGCGGATTACAATGATGGTTACTGCACTCTCGCGCTGGATGCTGACGATGATGGAAAGACACTAACTTTCACAACTACACACTTCTCGGAACTGAGTTGGCTGCAGGAAAGTAGTCCTTCGCTTGTATTATATGGAGATAATGCATGTGTGGCATGTACTCAACTTGAGAGACGAAACTGCAGAAAAGTTGGAAAATGGGAGAGGGAGAAGAGAGGAAAAAATGATTGAAAGGCTTACCCATAACGGATAGATCTATCTCTTCAGACTGACTGGTACGCTCAGTCCCGGAAATGAAATTGGTGGCTTTACAAAAGTATTTTCCTTGGTACTCATAAGTCACATTGTGGATGACGAGCATATGCTCAGCCCCACGAACATACACGGTCTCTTCAGCTGTGTTAGTTTTCTGAAGCCACTGATATGAGGGTGGGGGATTTCCTTCGGCTTGACACACGAGAACCGTACGATTGTAGAGTGATGCAACCACCAAGCGATCAGGACCCACTCGAACGATTTTTGGAGGATCTGTTGAAAAGGAAGTTGATAAAAAATGGGAATGATTTTTTAAAATCTTTCACAAAATATACATACATACACATATCGTACCATATACAAAAGTTTATCTCGGAAGAAGACAAAATAAATATATAACCAATTTCCTATTTCAAATGTCATTTCGAATTTGACTTACATTTTACGTCAATATCCACATTTATCGCTTGTGATGAACCAAGGTAGTTTTTCGCTTCGCAAGTGTAAGAACCGGCATGCCTCCTTTGTAACGGCTTAAATTGCACCGTTTCCTGTAAGTCAAAAACCAAATTACATGATTAAATGCACATACACCACCACACCTTCCGCATACATCCTCCAAATGGGATTTATGATATCGGTGAAATACCTGAAAACTGTAGATTTCCTGTCTGCCAGCTTTTCTCCAAACAATTGTTGCCGGTGGATTTGCATCCGCCACACAACGAAGTGTTACTTCGTCCTTATTTTCCTCCAGGTCTCCTTCAGGAGCACCCAGTAACGTGACTTGTGGTCCATCTGGGAAATTACGGGAACGTAAGATTAAAATAAATTGTTTATATAAAATATGCATAAGCGGAGGTAGTGCAAAACTAAGCAGTGCGGAAAATGCTGGATGTATTCATGTGTGAGATCGCTACGTACAACTGGACAAGGGGAAACCTTAATATGCAATAGTAAATAGGAGATCTCATTTGCTAGAAATGTCTAGAAGCAGAAACATTCAGGCGCATAGCTACATTCAAGGCAAGAGAACAAAGTAATAATAAGGTAGGTTACTTCCATACAAAGCTCTAATGAGCTATAATTCTTGTACGATATACAAACACACATGGACAACATTGGTCAGTAAATCTTGCTAATAATGCCGCCAGCTGACATTGTGGTAAGTAAAAGAAGATTGATAAAATCCTAAATAACGCCATTATCCCATTTACAGTGAATTTGAAGCATGACTTTCACATCCTCTTCCTTCTCTCTCTTTTCCTTTTCCGAGTTGGAGAAGATATATTCCTCTTTGTACATGGCGGACTCTACGTGTTTTAAATACTGTTCAAGTTTTAGCGAAAAGTCGTTTCGTTTGTTGTGAAGTGAAGAAGGAAACAGTAATGATAGGAGACTTATGTGATCATGTTTTTGTTACAAAACTCAGAAAAGAAGTCTAGCTTCATGTACCTATTTCCTTCTAATTTACGAGCAAAGTTTGTCTTTGAATCATTACTAGAAATGCAACAACAAAACCACATAAGATACATCCAGAACCATCTTAAATCCCCTTGCTGCTTTCATCCAGTTCTTTCTGGAGGAGTAGTGTACGCGTAGTTATTTGCAACGCTGAAAATTTGTGAGGATATATATGAGCAACAACTAAAAAAAACTTGAATTTCCTCAAAAGTAAAAGCCCTTACACTTAAATATGATAAAAGTTTGAAGGGAAAAAGCGCTTGAGGAGAAAAGTAAGTGGTGCTTACGTTTATAACTCAAAAGTTTACAAAACATTTACAATATCCTCCATTCTCATAATCATCACCTACAGCATCCGCGCGGCAGAATATCAGAAAGTGGCCATATATGCGGTCATAAACTAGGAATCGAGGTGAATTATGAAGAAGTAACCATAATAATGATAAGACTAGCATGTATAGCAAAACAAAACTGTTTCTGCATACAACTTGGACCCTCCTTTGTAGCAGTGTGCTCTCTCCAAGAACCTCACTACCCACACAACTAGTCAAGTTTGTCAGATTAAAATTCTCCAGCTAACCAAAAAAGTACTACTTGTATTCCCAAGACCTGTCAAAACTTTCTTTGTAAACCATAAAATCTTCTGGAAAATTCCCCTTTTCTGTTGAGGACTGGGGGAGAAAATGGAATTTTCAAATGCCTATTTTTAAATTATGTTTGGAAAATGGAAAGTATATGAAACTTCATTTTATGGGACTTTTTTAGTCAATTGTTATGTACATAAAGCAACTTCAGCTTACCAGTCAGTCACCAGTAGAACGTGAATAATAGTTAAAATTTGCTCTTCTTGATATGACTATACCACGAGTGTTTGTCGAATGATTCTGACTTTTTGAATCATAAACACCTGAATCGCTTTTTAGCAGATAAAGTTGACTTCATGAATGTATACATTGGCAAAAAGTAGCAAGTGTTTTAAAATTAGCACAAAAGTTAATAAAACTCTAGCAAAATTCTTCGTATAAAAGTTTGCAATTTGAAGCTTAGAATCTTCTGAAAGAATTCATTACTTTATGCGTCACGTTTGGAAGAGACGGAAGTAGTTTTGCATTGAGAACATTATTATGTCTATACACCTACATTTTTTTGTATCCGAAGTGTTGGAAAAAAGCCTGTGGCCTGACTGTAGGCCAACGGTTGCAATTTAAATGCAAGAACATTCTACGCCACCGCACCGAACACATGAGCACAGGCAGAAAACAACAATTTACGTAGCTTTTATTATTGCCCGCTTGGGATCACACGCAATTCGAGTATGCATCCATCCGTCCATCCAGATATATCTCTCTCCAGTTATGCCACTTCTTGCCGATTCCGAATAGCTCATTAGGTGAAATGGACGGAGGAAAAAGCGGAGTGGAGAAATAGAAGGCTTCTATTTTAAGTACATTCTCGGAGACGAGTACAATGCGGAGATGCAGAGTGCGGCGGACGGCGAGAAGCTACACGGGGAAAGTAGAAAGAACGACTTTTTGGAGGCGAAGCAGCGGAAAGAAGATGTGTACACACCAGCCTTTTTTACGGTTGGCTCACCGACGTGAAATACAAAGACGAGAGAGGGGAAACGAGGGGTCTTAATTTTTCATGACAAGATTGAAGTTTGAACCATCCAAGTTTTCTCTCAGATTTTCCCTTAATTTCCCTAAATTTTGGTTTACCCTCCACCTCTCTCCAACCTTTTCCCATTTCCCGAAACATGTACGTATACAGTAAAGTAATACGTATGCACAGGACGAACGATGTGGTTCTATGATGCCAGACAGCAGTAACTAACCTGTTTACAACCACTACCACACAAGCATATTAGAAAACGGTAGCCACACAACACATGTTTACTATACATATTTTCCAGGTTTTTCCCTTCTTCCGCATCTTTACTCTTCTTTTATTTGTATCAAAGGAGAGGGCGAAGAGGTTACACCGTAATACCAGTGAAAATCCTTCTGATATGGGGTCTTCACTTGGGAAACTTTTGAATAAATTACGAATACACATATCCTTGAGTGGAGAAGGCTAAATACAGGAGAGAGAAATCGCATGAACATTATGCCGACAGAACACCTGCTTTACAATGGCTTTAGCCTGTCATTTTCATGGGTTTTGTGGAAAACTCCACTCCTCATGTTCTTCTCTGCCATTGTTCTTAAAGAACAATTTTAATAATTCACACTTGCTTAATACTTCACTGCTTACATTTCAACCGGTTTTTTCACGAGGATAAATGTGGGAGTGCGGGTGATCTACAAATAGTTCTCACTTCTCTTTTCCTTGGGAGGTGGAGGTATGAAGGAGGAGAAAGTTTTATTTATTGCAAAATTCCCACTTCAGACAAGGTAATAAACTCTGTGGACTACCTTCCAATTGAGAGATTTCTCTTAACACGCAAAGGTAACAATGGGGGTACTTTTTAAAAGTAGCTCGGAACGGGAAGGAACAATAGTTTATAGGAAATATAAGCCAAAATATCGTAGAAATCTTGACGAACAATCATTCACCTCACTCAGCTGGTTCCTAAGTTAGAGAAAGGCTCTGCTAGTCTTAACTTGTGATACTATTGCCGTGTCATGTCCTGACCGGATATATAAATAAGTCCACTCTGATATTAATCTGTTAATAGCTAAGAATTGCATGCCATTTCCTAACTTTATTCAATGACGTAAATATATACCAACTTATCGAACTTTCTTTAGACAAAGACTGACCATGGGAGAAAAGTTTTCTTCCGGTGTAATTACAAGTTGCTAATGAGAATTATTGTCACAAAGTTGTATGCAAAGACTAGTAGAAATACCTGTCTGACTTTGTCTACAATGAGCAAAAACGCAACTGGTTGTCTTTGTAGCTTGCTAGAACTACAGAACATCAGAGAATATGTAAAGGTCCATGTTTTTCTTAAAACCTGACGCTCATTTACTCCGGACTGAAAAGAAAGTGTTAATTAATTTCGGTCTCGAAAGAACGGAAATGCTAATACAGTTGGTACAACTGAGACCAATTAGATTCCAATATTAGAAAAAGAAAATAACAATTTTAACAAGATGTTAGCGTAGAATCTAATTCTGGAACAAGAACTGTTATTAATAGAATATAGCTAAACCCTTGCTCTTCATAAATCCGATTTTACTTAGTTGATTTCGCCTCATGTCCTTCCTAGCTGAGCAATTTAATGAGATTATTCCTTTCGGCTGAGCGTAAAATGTAGAGGGATGAGAGAACAATTTACACTTTATGTCTTTTCCGCTGTAGAGTGAATCGTATACCCCGTTCCTCAAAATGTTACTACTAGTTATGTTACTACTTGTTACTTGTTACTTGTTACTTGTTACTTGTAAATGTTACTACTAGTTACATGTTACTAGTATGTGTTATTGCAGTACAGTAGCATGGTATGAACTAGTATGAAGGGAGTAAGGTTTCCCTTCCGGAAGGAAATTAATCCTATGAATTCTTCAGGAAAAGCAACTCGTAAAATGTGAAAATATTCTTGTCTTACTCAAAAGCTGGAATAAGCATGTTCCCAGCAGTGTTATGTGCAAAAAAACCTGAACAGACGAAATAAGGGGGCATCCCAAAACATTTAATGCCAAAATGTTTGTATCCTGTATCTCAGAAGCTTGTACGGATATTTAACTACAATAATGGGCGATGACTTACGGCATAGTGGTCATATAAAATTGCAAGCTTTTCTCTTTCCTGAAACTCTACGATATATGTCAATATACAGAAATGTATTCGAAGAACAAAGGCATGATTCTGGAATGTGAATGACACAAAATGCCTGTGGCAAAGTACCATGTTGTTGTTTTGCAGACGTTTTAATCATGGAACTTCAAAACGAACTACTAAAGTCTTTGTGTACGCTAAACTAACAAAAGGCATTCGCGCAACAAAGGATGGGGCGTCTGTAAACAATAACGTTCAAGCATTTGGAGAAAACCACTTAACCAAAATGATCATTTCAAATTGAGGAAACGTATACTGGCATTTTGATGAACGAATTTCGCAAACGAGGGACATGCAATGTCATTATGCCATTGTGTCATTCGTACGTCAACGTCAACGTATCTGTACTTAATACGCTTCTGAAGTGTCCTACTTTCTCCAGGCCCAGGATACATAGAAAAATGAATTTTATTGTGAAATTTACTCTTCAAATGCCTCACTACACACACTTCAAGCGACAACTGACACGTACGCTATACCGTGAAGCATCTTTTTTAAAGACGGAAATTGAAAAACCGAAAACGGAAATACCATTTCTTAAGACGGATGCCAGTACTGCATGCACAAGCATAAACACCTCTATTTTCTTGTCATGTGTCCCACTTTGTACAACGTGTTCAGTAGAAACATTGATTCCAAGAATACTCCAAAAATTGCAAAGATGAATTGTGATCTTATACGAATATCGTTAATGTAATTTTAAATACCATAACTGGAAAATGGCAAAGTAAAATTGTAATGATTGAATCAATTTTTAGAAGCGATACTTTCTCCGACTTCCTTTTAAACAGGAAAAGTTCAAATTGTCAAGTTTGTCAGCATGACGTGAGTTGATCTCAGTTTGACTCACTCTTAAGTCAAAGTTTGTGTGTGTGGAACTGACAAAATACCAACGTATAAAGGGAAAACCCATCAATGCAAGTGATTTACATTAATACATGCCTCGTTTGTTCTCTCCTTCTTCCTGATCCTAGCACAAATCACAAAATGGTTCTCTGCTGACACCCCTAAAGCCTCCAGACCAGAGTGCTAAGATGAATCTTGACAAACGCTAATTGAATTCTCTTTAACTTTTCAAACATGTCAAAAGAGCTTTTTAAGAGTGAATTATTCAAATGAGGTGAAGGTAATGTGTGTGGGGGAGAATCACAGTGGAAAAGGTATTTTTCCAATATTGCCAAGCATCATAAACTACACTTAAGACAACGATCTGCCCATTACTTGTTTGACAATAATTTTCTCACTTTTCCTTTCGACTAGCGTAAGAATCAGAAGGAAATGTATCTTTGAAGAAAAAAACGTATTTTAAGCATATCTCCATTTTCCATCCAAAAATATCTGCTGTCCGGAAAGAGAAACTCAAAACAACTTCATTAGCAAATCTGACATATTGTATTTACCAGGAACCTTATCAGGCAGATGGAGATGTGGGATCTACAAAGTAGCTGAACCTTACGTTAGTGTCATATATGAATCACTGTGTCAGTAAAAACACCGGTGAAGTAGACATGAACCTAACTCATTCCGAAATGTAGCATGCAAGGTTAATGGAGATTTTGACACTGGAACGAATCACATTCATCTGGAATACACGTTGCTATTTTTAAAAATTCCATTATTATGTCTTTACGAAAGAAGACGAATACCTCTCTCGGATAGGAAGAAGAGGCAACTGTCCTGCCCAAACTACAAACATCGCATCTTCAAAACGCCAAGCCACCCTTCGTGTGTACAAAGTTGAAGCGGGTTTGACACTGTTGTTACTATCGGCGAAGCGCAACTGAAAAAAAAATCGCCTTTGGTTGATCCATATATTAAAGTTGAAGCTTCTGAAAGTCACATTCGCTTAAGCATTACCGAGAATCACTCAGGCCTCCAGACGAAAATCCTTAAGGAAATGGTATTTTCAAGGAATTGACGAAAAAATAAGTAAGTGGTTGCTGTTGCTGTGTGAGGAAGCGTGCACTGTGCACATTGAAAAGTTTAAAGATCATTCCGTCCCATCATGCATCTTTCTCTACGGTCCATTTCCACTCCATTTTTCTTTTCATACGGCGAACGACACACAAGATGCCTTTCTCTTGTCGCCTTCATCTGATGTATTTCTCCTACTCATACGAGTACTCATGCAAGCCAAAAAAAATGTTGCAGCACACACCACAACTTGACTTGAAGTACAGAGTCGTCGCTCTTGGATTTTTGACTTGTCACGAGTTCGACATTTTCTGAAGTGAATTTTCAAGACTTTTTGCATCCATCCTCTTGTTAGCCCCTCATCATGGAAAAAGGACTTGTCCAAGAAGCTTACCCACTGGATACATTCATATTCTATATCTAATATGGTTCTTATCAATTCCTGTATGCTCACACAAAGAAAACCACAATCTCACATCAATGTGGAAGTGAAGCCAGTGTAGTTCAACGAGAGGAAAAATTCAAAAAAAGCGTGTTGTGCATGAATGAAAGCTGCCTACACGTAAGAAAAAAGGACACAAAGTAAACTTTCGTTTCCTCTGAATCCCAATCCCGCAACTTTTTCCATTTCTTCAGGGAGCGAAATATATCGTGTAAAATTCCGTCCAAGGGATAAGAACAGCTTAAAGGGAATACGGACATTCTGCATATATCTGATATTACTTTCTTTTTCCATCGTAAGATTTTCTCCGAGGAATATTTATTGTAACGTGTTCCAGTGAGAATGACCGATTGAAAAGAGATTCAAAACTGTAGCCACTATTTGGGCTACTTCCTCTAAAAAGTTGAAAACTGTCCGACGTAGGGAGAGAGAGAAGGAATGCATAAAGTGAGCTGCGGTTTTTTTACTTCAAAAGGAATAAAGGAGAGAAGGAAACTGAAACTGGCAGTTTTACCGGCTTCCCCTGCCATACCATATACTTACATAAAGTTATATAAGGTTACCTATGTGCCTTGTAATGAATAACTTTCACATTCCAAAATGTAACTAAAATGGAAGGGTTGAACTCTACGAATAAGTCAGAAAGGATTGTTCCTTTTTTGCGCACTCACACATTCACAAAAGAATGGCCAAGTCAACCCATGTGACGGCCTATATTCAGTTATGGTTTCACCACTATAAACTCCCCAGGGAAGGGTATTACCCACAATCCAAAGTTCGAATATGACCGGAAAAAAAGATTTGCATCTTGGGGAAAGCTCTTGTGTTTCACAGCCTCGCTGCCTGTACCTTAGTCAAACCCAAATATCTTTCAACTTGGCGTGTGTGATGGGGCTACCTCTTCAGTAGTGGCTTGAATATTTTGTGTTACTCTGACAGGGTCATGGCTGGTGGTTGTTTCCAGTCATCAAATTGTCATATCGTGTGAGAAAAGTTGGCATAAAAGTATGAATGTTTTTACAAGATGCGAGTGAAAAACTTGCCTTCTCCAACTTGGATGACGTGTATAAAAATAAAAAAGGAGAGAGAGGTTTACTGCAGTAAAGTTAGTGGTAGGCGGAATGTCGTGCGGTTGAAGAAGCAGAAAAGGAAGAGAGAAAAAACTCTGCTAAAAGATGATCCAACTTGCTAAACTCGCCATACAGCCAAACTGTCATAAACATTTAGATATAATACTATTACGGTTAAACCCCATCACTAAAAAGTAAGAGAGAGAGAGAGAGAGGTGCCATTGCAAAGGAGGAAAAGTTGATGAAAGTTTTATGTTCTGAAATGTATGCATGCGTGTAATATCTTGTAATGTCCAGTTGGGATATGTTATTGTCTATCCAGGAGCAGAAAAGAATCTTATGTGGTAGCATTTTTATACTTATACAAAAAAATTCTACGACTTGCCTTGCAAACTTCCTCTAAATTCCACCTTCCAATTTTCCAGGTTTGTTCATTGTTTACGAAGTATGTAGAGGATGGGTTTTATGCCTTTGCATATATAATATTGTATGTGGATATTCCCAAGAATATGTAAGAATAAGAATGTATGTCTTGCGGATATTTGAAACAAGGTTTTAAAATATGAAGTAAAGTCGTAAGTGGCATGAAATAAGAGGCCCTGTGGACATTTACATTCATAAACTTTCGTCCTACTCAACACCCTAAGAATTTAGGAGGACTTTTGCATTCCTTAACTTCTAACCAGCTATATAGTTTTTTTGCCTTTTGCTCCGAGTTGAAGGGGTATACATGTAGGAAAATTTCGAATTCATATTTCTACTCTACCCAACGCTTGTGCCCATAAAAGCCATTAGAACATTTAACATCGGAAAATACTTTAAGAGGATGTAGGAGCGCGATGTTTCTTACAGTTGTGTAAGTATGGAGCGAGTTATGTACAAATTTATTTTCGATGCATGTGTTCGTTGTGTACAGGGATCATGTAAAATGTTCAAGAAGAGGAGCAACGCCTTCCCAAACGATGACATGTTAATAACTCCATTGGAAATTTATGAGAGGTACACTTGTCATCGGTTAAGTATGACCATGAAAAAAAGTTATGTAGCATATATAAGGTCGTCTTCCTAAGAACTATTATGCATATATACGTTTTTACTTGCCCATGTGTCATATATTACACCGAGTGAAGATGATGTAATTCAAAACAAGGTATTAAAAACGTGTGCAGTTGTACCCTGTCCTCACTTTTTCTCGAAGTCGAATATTATATGGGTGCGAAAGGAAAAACGAAGCATTATTGACTAGTTGGTTTACTTGACATGTGTAATAACTGAAGTGAAAAATATACTGTGACGAAATTCTAGGGTAAGGTGATCATCATGTGGGCACACGAAGCAATGAAACTTCCAAAGGTTTCGGGACTGGACGTGTGATTAACCCTTCAACAAGGAAAGCAATATTTTCGGGTGACGATGAGGGATGAGCCAGAATGGAGGGTGAGATGGAAGGACTCAGCGTAGTCCGTGTAGCCGTCAAGTAAAAACCCTAAAAAGCGAGTTATTTTCCGTTGAACGAGCAAAGATGTAAGTATGAGCCCTCCACAATAAGGATTTGGCTTAAGAAGTCAATTTCATCTACATTTTTGTCGGTGTAGAAAACTTGAGTAAGACGAAAAAATCATGTTGATGTTGACTCATAAAGTTTCTACTTAATAAGAAGGATATAATAGGGATGCAGTACAATTCAGTCATCCATTGCTACTTTCCGTCATTATCAGTTTTTTTCTTCAAAACCTTCAAATTTTGTTCTATTTATGGAATTGACAGTATTTTCCTGACGTACGTCGGGCAACGTCATTCTGCATAATGACAAGTTCACGTGCAACCGTTGATGACTTTTCTGTAAAAATCGTGATATCTTCACACATTTTTTCTTCCCAATTTGCAATTACCTCTCCCCAGACGCGTACGATTCTTCTTGAGTAGAGTTGTGAAATTTTTTCGACGATGAAATTTAATGCTACTTTTTTGTGATGACTTATGATAACGTTGTAATTACAAGTAGTTTCCTTTTTCATATAAAAAGTAGTGCACACACACAGTGGCACAGCTCTTGAATTTTGGATGTACATTCGATCAAACACAACAAATTCCAGGAAATTGCTCGTTAATGACTTGGTCTTTCGTAGAACGTGCGTGAGCACTTTATGTGGGTGGATTATGTACAAAATGTTCATATCCGCAGTCCGCGTCCGTAGCTTGTGAAAAACTCAGCAGGATCTCTCTTTTGGGACAAGGTGGTATAAATTGGTCGCACCATACCTTTCAATTAAATATCGTGAACATCGGCATAAATCCACAAATTGATGGAATATCCAGTCAACCAGCAAAACCAATATGTCTTTCCATGACGGTTACATTATTAATAAAAAATATTCAGAAGAAGGGTTTGTTTTTCTCTGCTAGTTTGATGCCTTTTCTTGCTATTATTCGTGTCATGTGGTCTATTGCATTTTTTCTCTCACTTTGCTAAAACTACTCTCTCTCTCTCTCAAACAATATTCCACACTCAATTTTCAACCGTTTTGATTTCGGATAGCAAAGAAACGCATGAACGCACCTTAAAAGCAAGCATCGAACTTTGGGGAAAAAATCATATCGATTGAGTCCCTTTCTTTTATGTGAAAAGATGATATCAGCTCCTTTTCTTGAAACTCGAAAGGAATATGCATCCTATCACATTATATGGATGGCGTATGCATTTTCTTTTGTCGTTTTTTGATAATACACCATGTCACCGACATTCATTCAACGATTTCACAATTTTAGCCGAGAACTGCCACCCACAACAAAAGCAGGTCTTTGCCTTTTCTATATTATAAAGCTTATATTGATCGGAATAGGAATTGAGGCTCTCTTTCTTCTAGATCGAAACTCTTTTCTCTTCAAATCTCATTCACTTTTCTACTTGTGCTCCCTTTTCCCTTTTATGATAACAAAAATGTATTTCCGCAAGTCGGCATATGCGATTTAGATACCTCATTTATTAGTTTCACAAGCAGAATCAAATCAGAATTGGAAACTCTCTAACAACAAACCGATCACAATATACAGTTTTTGAAGGACACAAAATATAAAATAGTGGTCATAATTGAAAGTGGCAATTCATTGAATCGCCACTCACACAGAAGAAGAAAAACTTGGCATCTCGCATCGGAGATCCCTTGAGACTTTGACTATGAGAGTGTGAAGTGATCCCAGTAAAAGCTAAAATTGGTATTTTATATATTGCGCTCATTCACTTCATCTTATGTCCGGGAGGATGACGGGTCAAGAACCCTTTTGTGGGGAGAACGACGGGGAGAAAAACTAGAACCCATTTCGTATCCAAAATGAAGAAAAAAAGTGTCAGTAGAGTTTTCTCCGACATAGACATTTTTGTATTGTGATCTTGCGCAAAACAGACCACTGGGTAATCCACTAGTCGGCCTTTATTGTTTCGCGAGTGTGTTGTCAAAATAGAAAAGCTGCTTTTTATCCTGCTTTTAGCTTCGCTTTCGCAGAAGAAGAAGAAGAGAGAATAGAAGATGAGAAAACCTGAGGTATAGGATAGCGAGCGTTGTTTGTTCGTCTTCCGCTGATGACTGGCTGACTGACCGACAAACGAAGGGCATGGAACAGTGAGTTCTCAAGTACAAAAATATAAGGCTGAATGTGTGGAAGCGGAGGAAATAAAAGCAAGAGAGGCTTAAGCAATCTTGTCAGAGGGTATAGAGAGAATAAAAAAATGAGGATTGAAGGTACTCACATTGTACATCCAAGAAAACTTGAGTATCCCTTGATTTCGTCGGATATGCCTCATGCACTGCCACACATTTGAGAGGCTTTGCGTTGAGTCCCTTGTGGAAAGTGTAGTCAAGAATTGAAGTGGCGGCCCACTTCTTTGGATTGTCATCTTCAGTTTTATTTGTTTGATTGACTCCAGACACTTCGTCATCACCTGTGGAGAGAGAATTACAAATACGTTGTAAGCCTTCTGGAATATAAAATATGGGAAAAGGGCTAACATAAAGAGTAGCACGCTATCATGGGTCTAATATTAACCAGTAATTTTTGCAGGTTATATGCTTCTGGAACTTGAATGAGTTACCGACAGAAGCATGCTGGTACTTGAAAAGACGTTGTAATAATAGTTTTTACGCATCCTTTAAACTTTATAGTCGAACTCAATTTCAAGTTCAGAATTGGCTTTAATTCAAATTGTCAAGATAAGCCTTTTGTAATCGTGATCATCGTCGCATCTGCCTTGTCAATGAACATAAAAATATGGAAGTCTAAAATTAAGGTAACAAATCATGCGTCTTATAAATATTCGTATTCACAAACTAATCCTTTCCGCGAAGTTTCCAAGTTCATGCATGTACCTATCCATATACACATTTAAGAAATGTTTTTTTATATTTTTACAACATCAGTCGTATCTTACAAGAAAAACGAAGTGTAATTTGGTATCATTATTATTCTGTAAACATTTCCCCCTGTCAGGTGAAGACATATTACTCACTCATGGTTTTAAGTTACAAAATGGAGGAGAGACAAAACCAAGGAAAACATAGTATTCATCCATTCTTCTGACAAGTAAATAAGGATGTATAAAGGAGACCGCTCCACTTTACATCTTGTGGCAAGAGAGGTTTTTAAAGGCTGCATTGATGTGCATTTGCTTCTCGCTGGATTGCACCGAACTACATTACACGCATTTGGTAAAACGTAAAAGAATAAAATTTGTAGAAAGAGAGAGAGAGAGAGAGAGAGAGAGAGAGAGAGAGAGAGCTCATAAATTGAACCTGGAATTGAGCATATCTTATTGTATTCTGCTCTCATTTTACTACCCAAAAAACTTGAATGTAAACTCGGGATGTTCTATTGTATCTGAGCTGCCCACTCAAGTTGGGTGGAAAATATAAGGACACATTTTTTATGATTCATATCTTTCTTTCTTCATTGTTAAAAAGCATATCTTAGAAGAAAAAACTCCTTTTTGTCCTATTTAAGTTTACTAACACGATGTTTTCAATGCAATAAAATAGCTCTCCGTTTTATTTTCATATTGTACATTGTTGGTAGTTCCAAAGAAACCATGAGGTAAACTCTCTCTCTCTCTCTCTCTCTCTCTCTCTCTCTCTATACGTGTCTGCTTGATTACACTTTAGCTGCTGCTGTGTAAAAGATGTAAATTGGGGAAGTTGTAACAACACCGCACCACGGTTGGCCAGCATTCAGCAGGTCGAAACCACAAAGATTTTTTATGCTTCTTTCCACTACAAAAGGAAACTGGAAAAATGATCACGTATGCCTTTTAAGAGTTTACAAAAATAAGACATTTTCCAAGGGTTTATTTTTTATCATCATAAAGAAAGGGAAAAAAGGATGCGGATGTTGGGAATTTTGTGGTTTGAGCAGAAGCCGCAAGGTAATTACAGAAGATCCGAGAAGAAGCTCAACTCTAGAGAATTCAGTTGGCATAAAATTATCTGGAAAATGAAATGCTGATTAGGGATCATTATTTCTTGATACGGGATAACTCCAGCAGTGTGCAAGCGTAATGCACATCAATGTCTCAATTGCTCCATTGCTACTGGGATATTTGAGCAATTGCCTAGAAGAAATACAAACTTTTTCACTCGGTTTTTATCAACTAGCAAAAAAGTGAGTCAAATTAGATTGGGTGTAGCGTGCAGTGGAGATACACCTGTGAACACTAAATTATGCTAAACTAATCTTTTCTGTGGGTTGTGCAATGTGCAACTGCTTCTATATATTTTCTTTGTCACTGTGCACGTACACAAATTTCTTGAAGACAAAAAAAATATTAAGAAAAAGAAAAGATCTGCATGGTACGTATGTATATTATGAGTCTGCATGGAAGATGCATTAAATAACAATATTATATTCCTTTCCAAAAAAAGTGAGTCCCTCTTTCATAAACCATTTCATGTGTGACTGACTGCGGGTCTGGATTCTGGATGTTTCGGTTACACCTTTTCTCTGCTAAGTTTTAGAAGAAGCTTCGTAGAACCCTTTTTACTTGAAAGAAATAGTTTTGTCCTTCTGATATTTTGCTTCCAGAAAGAGATGAGCGGAAAGACAAAGTAGAAACAATAATTATGAAGTCTCGTGGGGGTTGACGATGACGAGAAAATATCTTAAAGGATGAATACATGCATACATAAGTTTTTGCTCATACAAATTTATGTTTATTTTGAATGCAAGAACTGATTCCTTCGGCTTTGTACTAAAAGTGTACATGTCTGAATAGTTTTCCAGCTTTTCTACTAAAATAATTTCATCTTCAAATTCGAATGTCGTAAGTTCTTTGTTATCAAATGTTCTCCTGCTGTAGCGGAAAATTATTCATTCGAGTATACCAACATACATTAGAAAAAGCATGTATATATGCTTCATCATTCCTAAATGAAAAATGCAATTAGAAGTAATTAGGGAACAACTTTTCAGCAACCGTGAATCCCACCCTTGTCATTTGCATACCATTTGAGAGTATGTTGAATATTCAGGACGAATAAATACTCATAAGACAAAGCTGAGTTTTTAAGGAGAAAACAAATATTTTTATGAATAAATATGTGCTCAATTAGATTCTTACCTACAAACCACTTTAGAAACGGTGGTGGATTCCCGTATCGACTCGTACACTTAATTGCAACTCGCTGTCCTGTGGGTGCTGTTAAGTTCTTCCCTGTCGGTACAAACGTCCCATTATATTCCACTTGGGGAGCGTTCGGTGGCACTGTAACAAAAAAAGTATAAATCCTTTAGTTCATTTGTTCTCATCAAATCTGGAAAAAAATTCCCTTGCTTGGGTACCAATACCAGTATATCCGCTAGAATATTTCGATTAGCAATTAGCGAAGGTATGGGCAGAATAAATTTGACAAAATTTCAACGTTTTTTTTACAAAACTTTTCCTTTGTTTCATCCCACATCTAATTGTAAGTTAAATTTCAATGACAAGCCTACGCAAACTTATCAATCCATGTAATTTCCATGTGCTTGTATTTAATCCACAATCAAGCTTATTCATGTAAAAGAATAGAACTCCTCATATGAGTTTATTTTCGACTGCCTACAAGCAACTAAGTTTATTTGACGAAGGATTAATAGCGTAATACCAAAATGCACTCTCTCACTCAAGAGACACTGCACTTTTTGTCGTCTTATTATCTTGCATGCGTCATGTGCATAGCTTTCAAGCACGAAATCTATCTCTGCTCCTTGTTTTCGTAAGTGTTCGTAATGAGCAATAAAAGAACGTCATTCAATTGACCTGATCAATACTAGGCCACAACTGAAATCCCAAAGTGAAAAGTGAGTATAGTACTCACATTAGCTCAAGCATCTCATGTAAAGTAAACATTTTCGCACTAAAAATAGCAAAAAAGTCGACATTAACTTCTCTTGGACAAAAAATTTCAAACGATGTTATTCCAATGTTCAAACACATTTAAAATCATTTCCTTCTGCACAAAAGATTCTCTCAAGATGCTTTCAAGGAATGAAAGACAAGGAAATGAAAGAAATGTCGATTCAAGGAATGCATACATTTCAATACGTGACTACAACTTTGACAAAAGCATTTACACTATTTGCATCTCTCCAAAAAAAGTGGCAAGGAGGGATATCGGATGTACTCCAAAACAGGGTGGTAGACTTTGGAGCTTAAAATTTTCAAGCTTCTTCCTTCTTCATCTTGAGACAACATTCTACAAAATGCCCAACTCACACGATTTCTTAGAAGAGAATATACAAATTCGAAACCGAAAATGTAAGCCGTTTAAGCCAAAAAGACGTTTCCCTTTCTTCCTTTTCTATCTCTCTCCTCGGCATAAATAACCCTAACGAGCCATAAATTTAATGTAACGCTCCTTCTCCCTATTAATTTCGAGCTAGCAAGAAAAAGCTAACACTATCAATGTCACCGTTAACTTAATATCTTCAAGAGTGCAACCATCTCTACTTTACAGCTCTGTCCTATAAGCATAATTTTCAGTTTCGCCATATTACAACATAACCCAGAAAAACGTGAACGCAAACATATTCCTTTTCTTTAGTTTTTCTAGTCTCTTTTGTACAGGGTCCCCCATGATAATAATATGAAGTTGAGAAGTGTGTAATGTAGTCTCTGCTTGCATTACGTAACATCACATTACATCCGATTCTGAACGGGAGGGTTTTTTTCTGGAAGACGACGATGAGAAAGAAACAAATGAGAAGCGGAGCTGCGTCATATTCCCCTCAATTGTAAGTTGTAGTCAACCACCCGAGAAAATATCGACAGCTCGTGTTTCCTTACTCGAGCTTCGTGCCGATACGTGCAACATTAGAGCACTCTGTCCGTTATGGAATCATCATGTTACACTACAGTCTCCCGATCCCGATAAAGAGTGGAGAATGACCTTATATGCATATATGGATTATTATGCATGTACTTCCAGTCCAAAAGAAAGTTTCATAAAATATCATGATATTCTTGTGAGCAGCTGTGAGCTGCGTGGGAACCGGGTATCATTATAATCTCTTATACTATCCTACTTGATGCCTACAAGTCCAGCCATGTTGGCAAGAAGTGAGATTTGGGTATATATGCTTGCAGATTTACACTCCAAATGTTTCCCATTCTCTTTTCAAGTATGACAGCTTTGGTGTTATGTATTTCCCTACTTCTTTGAAATCATTAACAGTAAATCCTTCTCAGAAAGGAGAGAGAAAAATTCGCAGAATGTATAATTCTTTGTGCGTTTTAGTGTAAAGATCTGATATTTGCTGTGAATTCGGATTTTTGGCGATACGTGGACTTGGAAATAGTGTTTGAGTACAGTTCTCTGGTTCTGCAATTCAAAATGCAAGCATTATTACTTGACTTCATATCATTCGATGTTTTATACAGTGCTTTCGCCGGAAACAAGAAACCATCAGAGGCAGAAGCACATACATTCATACTATATTCGAAGTAGCCGACAATGAGAACCTTCCGTTTGAGCATGACTGACTTAATGGATGCATTTTACCACTGCTCTCATAGCTGTTTTTGCAGGACACGCTCCGAATTATAGTAGTCAGCGTCTGACTTGACGAGGAGTGAGTGGGAGCCAAAAACTATGCTGGCGTGCCAAATATCCGTCGGATGTGACCAAATGCATGGAAAACTACAAGGGAAGAGGTTATCTAACTTCTGGAAAAATTTACAGGAATGCCTGACATGCATAACTTGCATTTTGAATGGTCTGAAAGGAAATGTTTTTACTGATATTAGGCTGCGTGCATGCACCCTGTCTGCATTTGGAATTGTTGGTGAAGCACCCATGGTTTATATAGGAGCTGTGTGAGCATTGGTTCACTCTCCCCGCTATTTCTCTTTCCTGAGCTTTTAGTAATTCCGGGGAAATGCTTGGAATACTAATATGATTACAAGGAAGCATTTCAAGAATGTGATCCGCCGCTTTTCTCCTCTCCCGAGTAGTTACCATTTATTGTGAATGAAGACCGGAAACGTGGCATACGTGAAATAAAACAATATTGCACATCACTTCTCCTCTCCCGACTTTAAAGCGTTCGAACTATCATATCAAGATCTGCAGTGCACTTTTCGTGATTTAGAGCGGAAGTAGAGATAGTTTTGAAGTGAGAACGGGCCGAAACGGGTGGAAATATATTTCCAGATGGAAACTTGACACGGGAGGAAGTGGGAAACTAACGAACTGATAATCAAATTCCATAAATATTTGGAGCATTAATGCACAAGATTTTCCTGTTTTTGGAGTGTTTGATGAAATGTATGTCCGCTTTCGGAAATTATATACATGCCGGTAGAAGTTGCAACGGAATGCAACAAAAGTGTACTTTGTTTCGACTTTCGAGACGAGTCATGGGCAAAAAGTTTCCTTAATTGGAAGCTTTGGAGTTCGTATCGATGTTGAAATGCTATTTCTGGTTTCTTGTATTTGTTAACTGTTACCTGTACAAATCGAAATGCAAAAAAAATTAATGAAAGGATGAGAAAATAATATGGCATGTTGAGTTTGATGTTCAATCATTTTTCCTACAGCCTGGCTTTTAAACAGCAGATGCATGTAAATGTTACACGTGTAACCGCGTGTCTTCGTCCAGAGAACATATGTGTGCTTAGGAGAAACGTGAGATGGAAACAGCCATAAATGTTTCAAATGGGTGGTTGTTTCTCACTTCATAAAATGTAAACAGTTTTTCCTGGATTTCCCCTCCTTAACTCATGTTAGAAGAAACGCGTAACTTATGCAGGCACTTTTATTTACTCGTTAGTATGCACGTAATGTGACTAACTGTATGTAATACACTAAGCATCTGGAACGTATTTTAAGAGTTATCAGAGCAAAGCATAAAGGAGCTTTTCTGTCTCAATGGGCATTGATGAAATTACTGCTAAAATCGTGGATGGAGTTGTCAATAATAATACATCGTGCATGAAACGAATTGCACGTAATAACTTAATTCAGAATAATGTCCTTCTCCTTTCCCAAAATTATCAAACAAGGTAAAACAAGAGTACTTAATGTCTTTCTTCCATAAAAGTAATTCGTAGAATAATCACATGCAATATCCCAAGTACTGTCTTCCTGTTAAAAATATCACCAAATAAGTGACAATTTTTTTGTGACGCAGTGCAAAAATGTATTTTTGAGTCTATATAAATAGAAAAGTGGATACCACAAAAAAACACAGCATGCATTACACGGTACATTTAACCAAAGTAGGCGGACAATGAACGCTAATGCAATTTTTTGTGTCTAAAAGACTATTCCAAACTGCAACAAAAAGCCTCTTTGCCACTTTTGGTACAGATGCACGAATTTATAAAACCAACACTCATGTGTCTTTTTTTCTTGATGCCTTTGGTGTGAACATATCAAGTTTTTTTACGTCTTGCTGAAACACATCATCTCCAGAATGACTTATTCTTGTCACGCCAAAAAAACCGAAACAGGATGTGTAAGTTCGTTTACAGATGAAAAACAAGTAGCGCACATCATAGGAAATGAAACGGAGTGAATAGATGCTTTTGTTTTTCCTTGTTTCTCTCCCTTTCTTTCTCTGTGTGTACCGACTTCACTCTTGAGAAGGAGCTCTTGTATATAGCGTGTGCAATGGAAAGAGAAACGGAAATGTAGCAATTCTCTCCCTCCTCTTTTACGTCTACTTTTTTACCGTCTTTTTTTACTTTTTTGTTTGTTACTTCAAGACTTAACCACAAAAAAGGTATGAGTTGTTTACAAATGTCGTAATTCGTAATCTCTCTGTGAGATCATATTCTCCGAAAAGAGTATATACATCTTCCTCAAAAACATATGCGTGTGTATGTATGTATACTTTGCAATTTGTGTAGGTTTAAAGAAAAACTAAATTGTCGCATTTTCCACTATATATTTATACGTATGCACATATATGCACACTTCCTCTCCTTCTGTTTCATGTAAAATGGAATGGAAAAAATTGTATCAGAAAATTGACACATTTTATCTCGAGTTTCTTCACACGAGAGAAAGACAAGGCCTACCGCAGGCATACACTTGAAAGAAGACAAGGAAAAATAAACAAAAGTGTGTGTTCTTCAAAAGGTGTCAAATTCCTTGCTTTTACTACACTGCGTGAGTATATATGCATAGAGGAGTCGCACGTTTCTCCCTCGAATATTATTATGATTTACATTCGACTGAAAGACGAAAGATAATATCGAGAATCAATAAAAAAGGGGAATATGACTGACAGTTTTAAAACCTTGAGAAATGAAGTGCTGGAAAGGATACAGTAAAACAAGTACACATCGTAATTGAGATGCGGTTGTAAAAAATGCCTCGAGTTCACATCAAACATTGGAATAAGGTCAGCACATAGTGAGTGCATCGTTTTTGAGCTCAAACTCACAAAAAAATCCCTAACAAAAGGTCTCCTTCACACACGCATTTTCAATCACATCACATTTCAAAACGGCGAGGTTGCGTTAAGATTGGGAAGACATTATCGCGTGAAATCTCAAGGAAGTTTTCGAGAGTGTCGGGTGAATACTAATGATTTACTGGAGCGTAGTATTTTTCACCCTTTCATTTTGTTTCTTTTTAGTGTTTGTAGAAACACTTCGGGCGTGAGTGCATGATTTTCAGACAGACGGATGAAAAAAATCCCTTTTCGTTCATTTTGAAATTATAATGTTGTCAACAATCGCAACCATTATTCTTCTCTATTTGGTTCATTCTCGTAACCTACTGAATCCGAATATTTCTTGATCGTTCTCAGATATCAGAATGAAATAAAAAAATAAGGTTCGTGCCTTTTATGTAGTTACATGTTTGAGAAACAAGTTGGTTGACAAGTGACAAGCACCCATGTCGGTCGTCGTGTCTATTATTTTGATATGTTGATGTCTAATTTGTTCAAACCAAGACATTTCCTTTCTTCGCTTTTGACATCTATCGAAACAAATAATCGGACGAGCATGGGGCATGGCGGGGGATTTTTTTCTTAAGTTATACACTTCATTCTCCCGAAACATTTGGTGCATGTAAGTAACCCGTTGAGCTTTCCAGACAGCAACAATTAGTCTTGGTCAAGATTTTCATTCAGTATTTTTGTAAGGATGCATTGAGGGATTTCAAGTCCAAATAAGGTATTCGTTTTCATTTCGCTTCTAATGATTTCACATATGTGTGTACTCATACTCCATGAACTACAAAATGTTCAAGGGTCACCCACGTAAAAAATGACAAAAATGTACTTTTTCCCAGGAGATCAAAATTTTTGATAAAATTCTTGTACCCTTCGTCCCTTCGAGTGCATATGATAAGAGAACCTCCGTGATCACTCCCAAATATTGTAGAAAGGACATTCTTCTTGGGTAAGCACGAACATTTTGTCTGTCACAAGAAGTTTTTTCTTCTAGTCCGGTGACACAGTAAATGAGCGGGCATAACTGTACGGTTTTGTGGTAATAGTATGGCGAAGCATTTTGTATTGGTACCCAGAGGAAATCAAGTAAAAACACGTTTCCTTCTTGGAGAACTACTTGAATCATCAACATAGAAAAAAAGTCATAATATTACGAGAAGGGTTTTCTCTCTCTCATACCTCTAACGACGAGCTTCATGGGGCGCGATGTAAGTGCATCCTGAGCAGCGAAATCGGAAGCAGTCACTTGACATTCCCATTCCCCATCGTCATATTCCAGAGCACCATTCAGGATTCGGAGACTGCAATCACCAACATCCGGGTTTCCAGCCCATTCGTATTTGCCAAGGTAGATACCTACGGGCTATAAAACACAAACATTCCTATTATGTCAATACAAAACGTAAGGCTACCTAAGTAAATAAACGCAGGAAAAAAATCCCAAGCTTATTGTGTCGATACGAATAATATGTACACTTTCACTGAAATAATACAAAGCACATAGAAAATTGCTACTATATCAGATCCGTTTTATTACAATGGACAAATGTCAAACTCAAAACACAGATTTTCTCAATTCCTTTCCCTTCCATATTCTACATTCCAACCAATATTCTGATACAGTCTATATCAGTTAAATGTTTATCATATCGACATCTCGAAATAGTAAATGCAGCATTTATGATTGTAGAAGAATCGAGCACACTTTAGCTTCGCTCTGCAAAGGCAAAATCACATAATAGATATTCATTCGCACCCTCATGCTTGTTTCTTCTGTATTGGTATTGTAGATGGCAAACATTTTAATGGAGTTTCCGTTTCTCTTTATTTCTCCTTCGTTTCTATCTGCACCATTCACCATCCTCACATTTATCTAATAATAATGTTATCCTCGTATATGTTCGATATATCCCATTTGACACACAACATTTATATTATTTTCCCCCTGTATCCGCCTCTGATGAAGAGATAATGGCGATTGTGGGAAACGCGTGTAGCATATCCGATGATCCTATTGTTTTCATTTTGTGGCCGCAGCATTGATTGCTTTTGCAAAGTCTCGCCATTGAGGTGGTATGGTGGTGTGAGGCGAGGAGGAGGAAAGTTATTCATTTTGCTCACAATGAAAATGGGAAACGCGAAATTCAACCTCGCAATCACATCCTTTTCTTTCCAGTGGTGGAATTCATGAGATGATGATGATGAGAACGTTTCCAAAACTCTCAGGATGAAACGTGGTTCTTTCAATATACCAAAATGCATAGGTAGCAAGTATATATCCTAAAACTCCATTTGAACCACTCAAATTTACTTCCGATTACGTTCCCTTTTGTTAGCAATTAGGAATTTATGAATGAAATACGAAGCGACACGGAAACTTGTAAACTAAATACTTCCATTCTGTTGTACATAGGCGAATTTAGAAATCATACTTGAGTATATGAATCGTAACAAATTACTTCTCATTTCCATAATTGAATTAGTGCCAGTATATTTTTTAACGTTTCGATTGTGACATCCATTCCATTCCAAAAACCATCATAGATCTTTGTTTTTATTGTTATACACAGCAATTCTGTCATTCAGGGAATAATATAGACAATGCAAAATGAAAAACGAGGATAGGAGGATTTCTCTCCCGCTAAGCTCCTCTTGCTCCCATTTCCAGTCCTCTCTCCCATCAATGCCTGCTTTCCCTACTTCTCCCATCGTGTTCCGTTTGACATACTTTTAAAAATATATCGCATTATTTCTGCAACTCAAGGAAGAAGGTATATACAGAGAATGTGGAATTCGCAGTTTATGAACCAGAAACAATTTCGCTACCGGGAGAAATATACAAAGAAGCTCTTGTGGAAATCGGATCGAGGAAATGAAGAAATAATGGAGAAAGTGAAGGAAAATAGAGGAGACGCGAAAAAGAAAAGCCTCGGGAATCATAATACATTTTCCAATGTGCTTTACGGCGCATTATATTTTCGAAGTGGGGAGCTACTCGAATATATGATATTCGGTGGTGATGCGGAAGCCTCTATCATTCCGCAATTCTCTTGAATTTGATGCTTTTGTATACGCCACACACACCCACATCCATTTTAAATGTGTACTCCTGTGTGCTGACGAAGACGATGATGCTTTTCCACTGACATTTCATACTTTTCCCAATGTCTTCTTATCTGCTTATGCATGCATTCTACGATTGTGTCTACGATAAACGGGAGGAGAGTAGTCGAGAGAAAACTAGCAACGTTTTCCCTACATTTTTTGTTATCTTTAATGCATGTGATTTTCCCTTCCTGTGCTTGTGCATTTCGGGGAGGCCTAGAAGCGAGCCCAGAACATGCATTATGTAGTTTTATAATGCCATGTAAAACGTGTTTACTAGCGAAGAGGTATCAGCTGAAACTGAGCTTGTGTTTTTAGAAAGATGAATGCCGCTTGGTTTTCTAAGTGGAATCAAGTAACACAACATCATCAGAGCTCTCCTTTCGAATGGATACTCGCTCTTTCCTACCTGTTCTCTCGCTTCCTTTCTCCATATCTTCGGAGACTATGCACATACTTATATGAAAAACTATACCACTTTCACTTCGTGTGCTTAAATGTACACAAAAATAGAAGATACCTAACATCCCCTTATGATGAGATCTGTGGATGGGAAGGGAACAGAGTTCATTATTAAAACACAAGCGTGGAAAAGTGCTCTGCGGAGATACAAGAGAAGAGCGGGCCACGAAGACTACTCCTTGTTTTCCAGGTACAATATGATACGTGTACATATTTTCTCCATATAAATATATGGCATTAAATGAGGCAGCTTGGCAAAAGGCAGAGGCAATATGAGAGCAACAGCAACGGGCTGCATACATCTGCTACAACTTCCTTGTACCGTGCGTGTGTGTACACGACATGTGCTCATATTGCTACTACTCTGCTGCTCATATTCTCCATCCTTTCGCCTGGAGAGAGTTTTGAATTTCATGGATGGTTTCCGGTTCATGGAGCTTTTACTTTTTGAGGGTCTATTAATGGGAAACAAAGTCTGAATATGTGGAACCAGCTTTGCAAGTCTCGCATCCGCGAGAGCATGTGAATCCCTAAATTGTACCAACAAATATATATCTACGCTTTCGCTCGCCGGTTAAATTTTCAATGTAGGTATATATCATTCAAGCGGAGAAATGTGCAAAAAAATCTACATACTCGTGTGGCATATGCCAAATCAGAAAGGGGTTTTCTACTTATTCTACGTTCCTCCGTATGACACGGCACGCACCACCTTTTCCATAGATGAAGTGCTGGAAGAAGGGACAAAAATGGACCGAGGGCCGCGTAGTCGTAGTTGGTATAATTCCGCGCTCGCGAGTGCAACGTGTGGTTACAGAAAGTTCCTTGCTCACTGTTGCTTATTGAAAGTTATAAGTTTTTATCCTTGCAGAATTGCTTTTGCTTCGATGTTCAATCTAGGTCAAACATGTTAGCCATTTTTTCTTGTTTTCTGCTGGCGTATACCATATCCCCCCACACCTACAGGGGATTTTTTTCCTTTTTTCTTCCAGAGTTACAACTTACAACTACATAAGATGTTAGAAGCGAGGTGAGCTGATACTATATACAAAACCAACGATAAAAAATCCTCCGTATAAAAGGTATAAGGTTTCTCCCAAGAAATACCAATTGCCAATTTTTCTTGCCTGAGGAACTTGGCAGGAAGGAAGTAGAAGGAAAATGTAGCCTTATGTGCGTACTTGTAAATAGTCTTAGTGTTCTGTTCTGGACGACCAAAAAAGGTAAGGTGTAGTGGAGAAAAGACACAATTCGTAGAAGAAGAAAAAAGTGTAGCATGCAACACGAGATCAGGATTATTGGATTTGATAGCTAAGGTAAAAGCTAAAGGGTTGAGGATGTGGTTGGCTGGAGAAAGAAGAAAGATGCAAAAAAGGAGAGAGAATATAAGCAATAAGATACTTCCGTGTTTTCCTTCTTGTGTGTTTCATCTTGTAGAGGAGAGGAAAAAGCACGAAACATATTGTGCTTAAAAGTTTCAGCTTCTTCAATCCATTCGTGTTGTTCGTAAAAAACGAAGTGCAAAGGAGGAAAAGGAAAAAAGACGAGCGTAAAAGAACAATAGTTCTATTTAACGAATTCTGATGCAAATACAGGCAAAAGCAGGGACGTATTTTTAGGTTTATATACTTGCAATAAGGAACGATTTTCCTTCCCCGGATATTCCTCCCCTTGATCCGCGTAAGCAGAGTCGACTTTTACATTGTGAGACGAGTTTATAGCATCCGGATTTTGCGAGCAGTCAAGACTTTTGAGGAGAACTAGAGAGTTTTTTTGTGAGAAGAGAAAGCAATTCTCTGGTACTCACTTTGAGTAAAAAGGACTCACTCGTTCTACTTTGGCTATACGAGTGTGCTGTTTTATACTTTGCTTATTTCCCTACTCGGATGGTTTGACTGGTTGTCGGTAGCTAGTTTAAAGGGAGAAAATTATTGCTTATTGCTTCCCAAATTCCCACTCTTATAGATTTATCGCATGTGTTACCCAAAAAACCCGAGGAAGTTGTGTATGACACGGAAATACAAGAGGAGATACGGGAACAGGAGCAGTGTCAAAAATGTGCTGATCCAACTTCATAACATACTAATATCCCTCCCCTCGAATATATATTCTAAAAGAGTGGTTTTCACTGGGAAAAAGTGCTCGATTAGCAAGTGAGCCTTGTAACCTACATTATTTCGCGACAAAGCTCAAAACATGGTATTGAAAGATGTGGGAGCACACGAGTAGAGAGTTTGACACAATAATAGAGTATCACATAGAGAAAAATGGGTTCTACTAACACAATCATTTTTATCATATAAAACAGTACGTGTATGTAAAAAAAACTTCTGAACTGAAGGGGCTTTACAATGGAAGTCCCATTACGTATAGTGGGCGACAGTCGACCGACTCATTGTCAGTTGGAAAAAATTGCCTGCATCACAACTTTTACTCTGGTTTAGCACGAGAGAGGTACTTGTATGTACGTTACTACTTACTCCATTTGCATATATCGATGCTAGTGCGCACATGTGGGGTACAACACGATGCCATCGCATCACTCATTTTTTCCACAGAATTGGGTAATAAGCATAAAAATGGATTGGATGGGAGAAAAAGTAAAAGTGATTCTTCATTTTTTGACACGAAAATAGTATAAGTTTGTAAAAAAAATGTTAAGTTACATAACTCCCCCTAATGCATCATGTGGATGAGTTTTTGGAGAATTGGATGCAAATACAGAGTGTGTTTACTTTAAGTATCCATGTCTTTGAGGATTTCTCTGCTGTATTTCCGTGATGGCACACAAGCCTACACCTTTTTTCTCATTTTCTTTAGGACATGAGACGATGTACGACTTCGCAAACATCATCCATACATAACATCTTGATGTGTATTTTATGATGACAAAAAATGGAAATGAGATATGACATTACCTGGCAGGTATGCTTACTACTGGGAGGAAGAATAAATGATTACCTTTTACGCGAATCGATATTTACATTAAAATCCTGTATGCAATCTGATATAGAGAAAGAGAGAAAGGCAAAAGGAGAAAAAAATCAAACCCTCAAAATAACAAACAAATAAAGTGGGTAAATACGCTATACAAACAATAATATCTATCGAAAGGGAATCTGTTATTTCGCGAAAGAGAAAGTTGAGTGCATACTATTTATGTGGATTTGGAATTGCTACGTCCAGCATCATTCAAATGGCATAAAAATATTAGTTGAAGTATATGGAAGTACACCACTTCCTCATGCTAGTACGTTAGTATATAGTATCCCTTTGATGAGTGAGTTACACGTCTATTACTTTTATGATTTGCAGTGTTTAGTTATAATTTAACTCAGATCTTGAAAGACATTTTTCTTTACGCCAGTAATTCTAAGATATTCAAATCATCCTAACTCCAAGATTTAATATCAAAATATCGCAGAAGACTACGTCCTTATAATTCCACCCTTCCTACTGAATACCTATTAAATGACATATATGTATATTACATCGATAGCAAGACCAGTCCTTATGAGCATATAATATTACCTGATCCCAACGTGCCACTAACTGGATATCGAATCAGGGAAGTGCTTTTACTTTCATTCAAAAAAGCAATCGACCTATTGAAAGTAAAGTAAAACAAATTGCTCTGACTTGGTACGTGATGTACATTTTATGTAAATCCTACATCACCGAAAAGGGTCACAGGAAAGGATGCGGTTTTACGGACAATGACTTTGTCATGCATGTATATTGGTTCTCTTTTGAATTTGGAAATCCAAGCAGAATCTCGATACTCTTCGGAATGGGAAAGTACTCGAGCCAACATTCCCGATGTTACTTCACTTTTCTTGAACAAAAAAATGCTTTCATTGACTATGAACCTTTAAACAAAATGAGGAAACAGTTGTTTGCCATCAGCTTTGCCATGAAATCGAAAAACCATCACACTATTTCGATTTAGGAGAGGAAAAGTTGGATCATATAGTGCTTCCATGATATCTTTACCAAGTGAACCTAAATACCGTTTAAATTGGAAAGAGTGAGTTTTTTTTGCATGATGCCTTTCCAAACTCTTCCTTCTCAATGAAAGAAACAAGTGACATAACCCTTTTTGCACATTTTAGGATTGGATTGGAAAAACGCTGAAGCTTAAGGGATTACCGTATACATCAGGTCAATTTGGTTAGTGTGATGCCGACTTCTCTCCAGTATTTTTTTACTTACCTTGCCATCTTTCTGCCAAGAGCATTGGCCCTTTTTATTGAAGATTTTGCAGGTTAGCTTTGACTCTTGCCCGGGGTTAACCTCCGTGTATTCTGGTTGCTTTTCAAACTGTTGAGCCGCTTGAGATTCTGTAAATCAGAAGAGAAAAGAGAGACTCTATTACTATACATACATTTTTTTCTATAAATTTTGTGGGAGAAAATTCAGTGTGGGACTCAACGACACTTTTCTTTCACATTGTGTGTAACTTTATTTCGACCTCTGCCGTAAGCTCTTTCTTCATTGGATGCGTGAGGTGAGTGCCTCAGTGTCACATTTTGGCTATGGGTTACACATACGACGGAAAATCTCCTACAACGTGAGTAAACCAGATGGTAGTAGGATTACAGGTAATATCCTAGGGAAAATTGAGTCCTTAAAAAGTTTCATCCAAAATACCACATCGATGTGTTTTCTATGCCATTTTAATATAGTGGTGCTATGTTTCATGCTCCATTTGAGAAAGTTTATACCGTTCACGTTCGTTCCGTTCTCCCAGCGCTTTAAATGACATTCGACATATAAGATTATAAGGTAAATGCTGTCGGCTGGCGGAGAACTAGAAGCATTCCTCGTGTAATACAAGCCGACGGTTTTAGTTGCGTGTAAAAAACATCTAGCCAAAACCGTGAGACCGTGACTAGCACAGTGATACATAAGGATTGTCTGATCCCGTTCTCGTAAAAATGTCAAAGTCTAACTACGCACTTTTACTCTCCGGCGAGTATGGTCATTCAAGTTGATTGGTTCATCACAGTCAGTTCAGAATCATAATTTACATTTTAAACCTCTGGATAAATTGGAATTAGTGATGGAATAAAGTCAGGAATAATCATAAACATGTGTTGTTATACAAGGATTATGCATCCCTTCTTCCATACCACTTTGAAATAATCCTCTGGATTTTACGCACTCTGAAATCCTCACACAAAAGCAATTGAGCAATTCACATAATAAAAATCATGTGAAATTATATCTGACTCTGGACTCTGGAGTGTGAGCATGTAACATGGATTTTCCTAGATTGAAAATTACCAGCACACCTATTTCATTTCATTCATATTTATTTTATACACATCGAAATCGAAGACTGAGGTTTGACCTGCCTGAAGGCCCACGACGAATTTTACTCCATGTGCCTGCACTAGATATATATATACGCATGCACACTTTATCGTCTAGTTGGACATTGGAAATCAAATTATACAAATCCATTTAGTCCGCATTTTGTTGATAAGAAAAAATGGTAATAAAATCTTCCAGCGTTCCAATCTCGTTGGCATCTTTATTTCCTTTCTGCCCCAACTGACAGGTTAAATTAGATTGTGTTCTGTCTTGATTCTTCACGTGTCTCCTCTCTGATGCACTTCTTCTTCTCTCTCACACACACAAACAAAGGAAAAGAAGACTTTTGAACACGATGACTCACTTAGTCGAGTATGCTCAAATTCTTACTTGAAACGTGCATTATAACTTGCTTTGCCTGCATTCTCCACGTCATTTCCTTGTCAAGTCAAAAACCTGGATTGTGCACAACGCATTAGTTAAAGGGGTTTGGAGTGACGGCGATAATAATCAAGAGTTCGCGTGTGGAATGGATAAGATACGAGGGAATGATCCTAATCGAAGTTGCTCAAGTGACCTTTCACCTTCATCCTGCTTGATTTAATCAAAACATGAAATAAAAAAATTGTTCTGGGTCATTGAATGCAAGATCTAAGGTATTATTTACACTTTTAAAAATGAGCATTGTCTATACTCATACTTAAAATTCTTGAGGACTAAATTGACTTGAAGTTTTTCTAAACATCCCTAGTTTTATGTGTACATGGATGACGAGTTCAGGTAAAGTTGAGCATCGTACAACAAATTCTTACGAAATATATAACATCAGTATGTATATAGGTTTGTGGAGAGTCGCAACTGCAATGTCATATACATATATGGAGTGTTATATTATACATCTTTTTACATTAAAGATCCGACGGAAATATTAAAGGAAAATAATACATACCCGATGTACTTTCAAGTTATTCGATATCCATGCGTAATAAATATGATATGAGCTTTAAAAGCCTGCGTGGGGTTTTTTCTATACCTCAATTCGCCAGCATAAAACCTAAAACCTCTTCTTCTTTCTTCCCATTTCCCTTCTTCAACTTGTGAGATAACTTCAATTATGATGATGACCTGCGTTTTGAGAATTGAAATTCGAGAAGCGAAAAATGCATGCTTTTGAGTAAAAAGCGTTTCTTCTCATTCGCAAAGTAATAAAAAAGGCCAAGCCTTCATGCTTTTGTGCTTTTCCATCAAGTTTCCTCTTTTTCTTTTTGGGTAGGTTGTAGGTATGCGCAAGAAAAGTAATAAAACTCCTAGAGAAATTTTCGTATGTATACAAAACATTAAATATACATACATACGCGTTTTTCAACGAAATGTTTTTGTATTCCAAAAACAAGTAAACACACGCTTCTTCTTCATCTTTTTTAGTTTTCATGATATTTCGCTTATTACTGCAGAATTCCGAGTGGACCTACGAAAAAAGCACAATATGAATGTATGAGAGAGAGCTTTTTAACACACCGCCTTGTTCACATTCTTCTTTTTCAGTTTATTGCAGTCAAAGAAGACGGCACTGCACATTAGATAAAATTTCAAAATTATTTACAACAGATATTAACGTTTTTTGTGCAAGGATGACTTTTTTCAACATTTTTGTTGAAGATCTCACTTTGCAATATCAACCATTCTAATCCTAATTAAGATATGAAGTCTTTGTAATTTAAAGGGCAAATAAACTTTATCTCAAAAAGTTCTCCTATTTAATACATGACATCCAAAGGAACAAAAAAAACTTTTATACATTTTGTACGAAAAGGAAAACAAAACGGCTGGATGTGAATAATGTACGATACATATTTCATCTAGAGAAGCATATCATGTCGTAAACTCATAAGATTGAGCCAGTTAATTTCATATTCTCTGCACAAGTTTTGCCCTCTGGAGAATTTAATTACACAAAGTCACGAGTTTCATCATTGGCGAAGCAATGCCTTTTCATTTTCCTTTAAAGCAAAAAAGCCCACTTAATGCTCTCCCGGATCTGTCAAGTTGAGTCTACGAGGAGAAGAAAATGAGTTGATTACCATTAAGTATGATATGTTAATGATTATTGCGAAGAAGGAATGACGATGATGACGACGATCATGGCGAAAAAAAACAAATGGCTATAAGAGTATGATAGGCATAAGCATATTTCATGCTTAGAATTTATAACTGAATGCATTTGCTCAACCAAATTTTGTCTTCTTATAAGTCAACGGCCAGACGTTTAAATTGTCGAAGCAAGATTCGCTAATGTTATTGTTATTTCTTCATTGTTGCGCAGTAATCACGAGAATGGGAGAATGCAATATGTAGGTAATTTAATTAACTATTTTTCGGTGGAGTACCTCTCGCACGAAAAATAGCGGTTTCTGATTGTGAGAGAAATTTGATACCCCGAGAACTTTGAAGAAGTAAGCCTCATCTAATATTTGAATTATACATATGGTTATAATAATGAAACGACTATTTATACAAAATTCCAATTATAATAATGGCCATTCACAATGTTTAGGTTAACATCTTAAGCATCAAGGTTCATAGGCATCGAAGTAATTACGAAACTGTGGAAATATGGTGAGAGAGTTCGCGAAACGTGGTGTTACACGTTCAACACAGGATCTGAAGAAAACTGATAGAGTATGAGCAAAGGAAAAAGTTTTTGTTGCGCTTGTTTTCCTTTTACTTTCGCTAACACCGCTTTTTCGGGGGGAAACGAGCACAGTGACAAAAACAGGAACAAACTGTTGGAGGCTGTAAGGCATTATTAAGCTTGCGCCTCTGCGCAGCCTAAAACCCAGCTAATTGTGCCCTATAAACTACTCCCAGTCCTGTTATTCTCCAAAATCACCCAAGTAAAAGTGTCCACGCCAGAGATACGTATATACGTACACACATTTCTCGAGTCTTTTTTCTTCCCCAAACTTATCTTGACTCTGGAGTTAGAATGCGTCGGTGTATCGCATAAAGTTCTTTTGTAAAGACGTACGACACTTTTTTGTCGGAAAATGGGAAGTGGAGTGGAGTCAAGAAAATTAGCATGGAATCTGGCACACCAGAAGAGATTATACATTTGTAGTATATAGGCTTGAAAAAGTGTAACAATAGCTTCGAGGAGATGATATTTATTATGAGAATTTTTTGTTGTTATAAATATATCCTTATAATATATTATATGCCAGGGCATGTTATTAAAGTTAGCACACTTGAACGTTTTTCACACTGGGCCGAAGGAGTAGGAAAACAAGATAAAAAGAGAATTTTACGCTGCGGTTGCTTCCTCCTTTTTTCTCCTTCCAGCTTCATTATTCCAGTCACACAATAAGTGACACTGCTTGTTCTACTCCTTTGACTTTGTTTCCTTTTTTTGTTTTTGTCGCGCTGTGAAAATGTTGCCACACATTTTTGTTTCCAGTTTCGCTCGTTCACACATAGACACACACACACACTCGTGTACGTGTAAACTCACTATCGCAGCTGCTCCTCCACAATCATTATTAGTTTTACATGAATACCACATCAGAGAAGAGAGAGTGTGTGTTCTGTTTGCCATGTTTTCACAGCTCGGAGTTCCCCTTTTTGTTCCAAGTTGAGAGAAAGAAATGAATCTCAAGCTTTTGTCAAGATATGAGATTGCCTAGATGAAATGAGAAATTGTTTGTGTTCATTCATGTTATCAACACCGTCACGTGTCCCCGCAGTAAATATCACACACTCCTTCTCTTTCACAATTTGCAGAGAGTCAAACCGAAGCGGAAATTTAAACGGTGTTGCCACTCCAAGCAAATCTTTATATATATACAAACGTAGAGGGAGAGAGAGCAGCTCTCTCGCCTCCAGAAAAAAACATGAAGAGAAGTCAGGTTGACACTTTCTTCACACCGTAAAAGCAGTGAGAAAAGGAAAGCATGTCATTTTTATCTTCTCGCAATTTTTCATCATTCTTTCCTCTTCGTTTGGCAAACATCCTAATGAATCTCTTAAGTTGTGTCACTCCTCCAGTTCACAAGTTCAGTGTTACTTCGCCTTGGACCACGTCTACCTTTTACTCCTTCCAACATTCAAGCTTCTTGTCCCAAGAGCATTATACAAAGAAAAAAACTGTGTACAACCACACGTTGTGCAGTAGAAGTGTCGCATCGCAGTCTCGCAGTTTAAGAGAGAAAAATGCAATAACTTTTCATATATCTCTAACATTACTTCTCCCGCTTATCTCGGGAGACAGGATGGTGATACTAATTCCAAGTAATTTTTTACTTTCTCCAACCCTGTCATTACGATTTTAATGAGGACAGGAGTAATTTATATTCAGAGCATGGAAGATACAAACAAAAAACCGACACTGCGCTCAAGTGCAGATTCCTAGTACACCGATATTATATATGCTACCAATAATGTTATAAGGAACGTCACTATACGTGTGGTTTCATTTGAAGAAGCACCAGTCAACAATCTGATACGATAATTATTAGAGGAAAAAAATGATACCAAAAGAAGCTGCCTTTCCTATATTCCTTCCTGCCCAACACTCTGTCTGGCAAGTTTGTACTACTCACATGCGCGTGTCTTCATACATGTTTACATTCACGCAAAGTAATTTAGTATGATGACTTTTTCCCGATTCTTGCGTTGTGCATGTTACATTTTGTGTGCATCCCACTTTTCGTGAGCTACTCTTGGGCGAAGAAAAGAAGTGCGTGCGTGATATTATGCCCACTGCACCAAGTAGCCACATTGAGAACATTAACTTAAACAAGGTTTGAAGGAAGCCCTTCCTCTTATCTTAAGTAAATATGCGTATACTGAATACTGATCTGGATAAAACATAAATCCATGACTAGTTTCGGCGAAGACAAGATGGAATGTAATGAAAGTCTGGATAAATAGATACTACGTGTGCAAGTACATGCATGCGAGTATAGATAATTAAATTATTTCGGCATTTCGCTAGTTGTGTTTAGAAAGGATGGATGGATAGACTTTTCTTTCACTCAGAAAAAAGTATTGTACTCCCATTTTTCTTCATTTAGCACAAGTTCACTGCACGAGATATACAAATCATCATGATCATGAACAAGGAAGAGAGCACAATAGTGACTTTCCGTCCAGAATTGGTGAGTTGGTGCAAATCTTCAGAGAATAATTTTTGAAAAATTAAGAAATCAATCAAACCTAAGAAAGAAAAGTTAAGAAAAAAGTTTAGTTTAACACACTTGCTCCACTAATGAGCAAAAGCTGTTACCAAGAAAAAACTTTTTTTGTCTGACAAAGTCAGACGCTCAACTTTAAACCATGCATAATTTAATCCATATTTCCTATCGACGCCTCTGGACGGATTAAAGTCAAGTCTCACCAGAATGAAAAGTTTTTTCCTGCGAAATTAAAAGTTAGAAATTTCCGCAGTGTTTTCAAATGTCGAGGACCTCACAATTTAACCACGAAGGCGGGGTCCCACAAACCCTCTCTCTGACTTAAGAGTGCAGACATATGGTCTCATGATGCGGGGATAATTTCATTATTTCCTCCATCTCCAATTTTCTTCTTCTTTGCACAGATCAATTATAATCGAAGCTATCAATGAAGAAATGAAACCATCACTTATTCTCTGTGGTGTCAGTCCAACTTCATATATTCGATTTCTTCGAGGTTTTTTTTGTGAAAGTCATCATCGCCATGCTTTTAATTTTACTTATTTTTTGCCTGAATCGACGGCTTTCTGAAGTTGAAGGTCAAACTGAATTGGAATTGAGCCACGAAAAAAAGCTGTTCTGGATGGAATATAGGATTATGAGAATGCATGAAAAGTAATTTGTTTTTATACAAGTCGTATAGGCATATATTATTCTCGACACCTAGAGTTGGTATCACACTCTTGTATACAACGATCATGAAAATAAAGAAAAAAGTTTTTAAAGCGTTTGAGCCTTCAATTAATCCTTTAAGCCTATCACCGTCAACGTGGTCTTAATGGAAGAAAACTAATTGAATGTTGCGCACTCGGAGCAACATACTGTTCGCAGTTCTATCAAATAAAACAGCTTAGACTTGGCTAACAAATGTCTTAATTTTTTTCTCTTCCTCTCACACTCACTTTCGCTCTACTCTGCACTGCAGCAGCATAGAATAAAGACATCAAAAAACTTTTCTGGAACCACTGTACGCGATTGTTCCAAGAGGGCATTATACTTGATGCATTATACGTGGAAATCTAAATGGACCGTGACGTCTTCCCACTCGCTTCGTTTTGTTTTGTAATCTACAATGGATACAAATATGTCGAGATGTCAAGGCACCTGTAAATTAGAGCTTTTGGAGGAAACGGGAACGCATCATGGAACGCCCTAAGTCTTTGGATGTATCATCATCAAACCGAATGAGTTAATGCTCCATTAGCTATAATTTAATTCCTGAAATATTGGATTCTCGCACGCACTTGTACCTTCCGATACACTCCTTCTCACTCCCTGGCTGTCTCGTAATGATCACTTCAAGCTAATACACTTCTCTTCAAATGAGAATTACAGCAAAACACGATGATGGCTAGCACAAGTGTAATAATGCAGCTCTGCAAGCAATACCAACTATTTCGATTTTGTACAAAGGTCGGATGTAGCATTGCATCTCAAATTATTCATGCTTCCTTCTCTGAAAATCTGTAATTGAACAGTCATCGTCGACGCATGTATTTTCCTTTAGATTCATCCACCACCAAACTCCTAACTCGTGAAGGTTCAAAACTTCTAATCCTAAATCTGTTCCAGATCATTTATTTAATTTTTTTGAGAATGAATAAACTTTACCAATAAATTTCCCAAGTATTCCACAGCATGAGGAAAGGATTTGTACTCCCATTACTTAGGATAGTTTTACATTCGTGGTTTTTCTCACTTGTACAATTTTTCATCATTTCCATCTTCCTGCTGAAGAAGAGGATATTTTAAACCCTGTTAACAGCGATGTCACTCTTCTAACAGATTATTTCTTTTAAAGGAAGACAAATGAGGGGGGTTGATGAGACCCTGAAATGGCCATGCTGTGGTGACCCCATGCATATATCTATACTTCCAACAAATCGTATGTGTTATCAACACTCAAATTAAAATACCGTACTCTTTTCGAGCATATGAATTTAGATGCAGGGTGATTACGACTATACTTTTTAATGGATCATCACTCACATTCATGCCCTTTGCACGACTTTTTCACGGGAAGAATGGAACTTTAAACGGGCAATAACTTACTCCTTTATGACAAGATTTAATTCAGAAAAGGGGTTTAAAATGTAATGAAATGACAAGCATGCAACACATTTTTAGAAGTTCACTGTCAGTCACACCGTATCACCGACAGTGACTGAAACTGATCTCAAGTGTGTACGAAAATTCTCTTGTGAAACGTACATATATCCTCCATTCAATTCCACAGGCATTCCGTGAGATAGACACGTTCAATCTTTAGTATTCAAGAAACGGAATCAGCAACGACCGTGATAAATCTCAACAAGGTGCTAATTTTTACGAGTTATTCTGTAAAAGATTTTTTTTTCTTTTGAAACTATACGGGTGATATATCTATCTTTAAATTTTAGTAGGTATTCATGCCAAAGGAATTTTTTTGATGGGGATAGAAAATAAGGTTTTCGTGCTATGTCAGTTTACGACTGAAGATAGGAAAAAAACTAATGATATTTCTCAGGTTTATTTCAAGCCTTTTTTCTCTATTGTCTGGTGGAAGATTATTGTTTATAAAAAATGGAAAATAATGATCTCTCGCAGTGATCGTCCCAGAGACATGTAGGCAGACACATGGTGTGTGCGCAAACATAAAGCCGAGTCCATGAGATGTAGGCATCATCTCTTTCACACATATATTCTCAAAGTCATACAGTGTTCCTTCAGTTTCCGTTGTTTCTGTTTGTTTGTCGAACGCATTTAACAAAAGATTTGAGTCGGACACGAACGACGAACGTGGCATAAGAGATATATTATACCCTTACAGCACCATCCGAAAAGAAACTGTAGATAAATGCGTGTGAGATTTTATTACACACAGTTGACTTGCAGCTTCATAGGGTGTGAAATTTCAGACTTAATTTTCATCTATTATTGTTATGATGATGACGACAAAACGATAATATTCCGTAAGGGTTTTTGATTCTTAGCTTTGGCTAAAGGAAGACTTGTTTGACGTGTTTTTTCATATATATATATTTTTCATTGTTATTGGCTTCTGCTCAGTCAGTTCCACGTGTGTTCTGCCAACTCGACGAGAGAATATCGTTTTGACGGCTGCCAACAAATATGGGATTTCGGATGAAGTGCTCTGCTCAGACAACCTTAAACATGATGCGCATAATAAAAAACAAAATATGTGACCGTTGTTTACGGAAACATGGAGAAGAGAAAAAGAAAAGAGGTGTTCTCTGACATGTTTCTTCTACTTCTCTGAAATGTGTGTGATACAAAATACAACTCTGATCTAGTTACAAGATATTGCGAAACCTTGTCAAAATGTGTTGCTCATAGCTCACTCCTTTTCCTTCCCAATCCTCTTTAGCGGGAGGTTAAAACAGTGTTGTTGCTCAATTGGAGGAAATTATATGGACAATTGATTCCTATACGGATTTGGTCTAAATCAAACCCGAACTAGTGACGTATATTTACAAACAACACACACCTCCACATATATCTACGCATACATACTTCGGAAGGAAAAAAGAGCACTTATGTTTATTACTTCCGCGTGTGCAAGCAAACCCCTCTTCAGAAAACTGACGCTCAGAGTTTATGCTTACTGTTGTGGAAGAGTGATGCATTGCAGTGCACACACTTACATAACATCGATGCTCGGTGAAAATGCACAGAGCTTTTGTTGGACTCCTTCCAAATTCCAGAGCAATTTCAGGGAAATGTAAGAAGACAAGTAATTCGAGCAAAATGCATCTCATTGTTGTGATAAACTCAAATGCTACCCAATACTAGTTCCGTTCGAGTGGATGGCTTCATTTAAGTATATGAGACTCTCTATACCACTGCCACTGATAGTTTTTTGTCATTGTCAGTAATGTCTCAATTCTTATTTCCTTCTCAGTATGCATTTTCACACCTTCATCAGTGATTTTTACTAAAGAAATGCGCGAACTTCTCTTACAGCATAAAATGTGTAGCCGAGTACCCGTACCCTTTAAGAATGGACTGACATATAAAAATGTGTTAAAATCACTAAATCTGCATCCTGGGCATCTGTTTACCTGACTCAGGTGAGAAAGATGAATTGCTACAATTTACGATGAACACCGTTCATTCACGCGTTGTCTCCGATTTTCATGATCGTCACCCACTTAAACACAGTCACATGCGTACGAAATGCTAGACGAAACAACAACAAAGAATGAGTATACCGTTTGAAGAATTGAGATGTGTAATTTGTCGTCGTTTCGTTTGCTGACTACGCTTCCAACAAACAGTTCTCTTCGAGTTTAAATCCCCACTTGTTTGTAGTTCTCAAAAAAAGTTGAACAAAATTCGAGCTACTTTGAACGAATATGGCGAGAGGGAGAAAAAACTATAGCCTGAAAATATGCTGCGTATTTTCTTGTGACACTACAATCACCACGATCATCATGGGCCTTTGTTGTTCCCGATTTTTCTCTCTTTGCTGATAATAGTCTCCCATCCGTTCCCTTTTGTCTCGAGGATTCACACAAACGAAATGGCGAAGTGTAGAGACGCGATGAGAAGACATGAGACATATCAATTGAGCAGGTGGTGACGTAAGTGAACTGTTATTACCGACATTCATTGTCTCTGAGAATGGGGGACACACGTTTGTTTCGTTTTTTTCCACAAAAATTGCTTGTTTGCTACTACCCGCCATTGTTTGCAATAGGCTTTTCTACTCTACCGAAAAACTGAAAAAGAGAGAAACAGGATCTCACATCACATCCCGTAATTGAATACTTTTTCGAAGACGAAAAAACTAGGGAAATATAGCGAGGTTCAAAGAGAAACGACAAGGAAATCGGTATAGACCTCTCCAAATTCCGTAAACTTGCAACAAAAATGTCTACTTCATATTGATGCGTATACCCCTGTTCTCATTTAATGTGTGCCTAAACACAACACTTTTATTCGATTCGTTTTGTAGAAAGCATTTATTTACACTTTCGCCTTGAAATTCGAAATGCTTACACGAATTACCTTTGCTCGCATATTGAATTGCGTGCAAACTGTCTAATAAAAATCGTCCCGACAGTTGATCGCTCTGGCGAAAAGATAAAAGCATATATGAACCTGTTACTTTATTTTTATCTTCAAGTGCAGTCCTTGTTTACCACATTTTTTACAGGCTTTACAAGTGCTACCTTAGTTGAATGCATTTATCTTCCGTATTTTTTCAATCAAAACCCCCTAACGTCCGAGGGGGAACAAGGAAAGCTTTTAGGAACCATCATCATCTTTTTATATTGTGACAAGGATTCAATTGAAGGAGGGGTCACATATTCTGGAGCAATACCAAAGGTTTATGGATTACATTTTTGTTTAGTCAAGTGAAATATGGTACTTGTCTCATGTGCAATAAGAAGCAAAATAGCCTTTTTGACAAGGATAACAAATGAAATGCGTGTTTCTCCCTGGTCATCGTGTACGTTGTTATCCTAACCGATATTGTGATGATCATGAGTAATGGTAATGATCATGTCAAAATCTGAGCGGAAGAATATTGAAATAATATGTTCTATAAATTGGGATCTGACGTATGAAATATTGAGCGCAATGAACAGTTCCAAACAAACATTTCGTTGCTTGAGGGAAACTTCTTAGAAAATGCCATCTTCTTCCCAGACTTCTTGTCACAGTAGAAAAGTCAATTGTGTAAACATGGCCATCGTGAAACAAGCTACATGCTACATATGTAATGTTCACTTTACCACTTTCTGTAGGAATTGGAAAACTTCAAGCTACTAACAACTGCATATCCTCTTACTACGTTTGTCGGTTTACTTGGTATAAGTTATGACGACTTTTAAAAACTCTTAATCTTGTAACAACACACACATCATAAATGACACTTTTTAGCTCAAATTACAGTCGTCTAAACACGATTATAAACTGAGCGATGAGTACAGTTGTAAACAAAGTGTACGGGCCCCAATACCTACTCAAATTTCATCTGTCTCTTAAATAAAGAGTGGGAGACGGCTTTGACTTAAAAAAAGTTAATAGCTTTAGCAAAGCCTCTCATCTCATTGTCGCATCTTCATCGCATCACATCACCACTGCCTCTATCTCTTTTAGCAAAAAGATGCACAAGCATCATGAAATTCATGAGTATAGGTTGAAGTTCTTTCCACAATGTTCTCCATACTGAATAATACTGTGTTACTGGAAAACACGAACATATTATGAATACTTTGAATAGTAGCATGTGAAAAGGCAAGGTTCCAAATTTCCCAACATTATCAACGAACGACTCACTTTACTTAATGCGATTGAAAGTGGCATCCCCGAACAAAAAAAGTGGAAGCAGCATTGCTTTTATGTAGAGAGTATATATGACCAAGCCATGTACAAAATATGCATGTTCATAGTAGTATATATAGTCAAGTATGTTATGTAATATGCACACTGGTACAGGGAGAAAAGGGAGAAAGAGGGAGGAACGAGCTTTCATTTTAAAACAATTTAAAGCCCCATTTGCAGACAATATAATCTAATAATAAAAAAGCTCGACAGAGAAAAAGGCTGGCTGCTACATTGTTTAAGTTTGTGTGTCTATACTCCTTCTTTGCTACTACTCTTTTTTTCCTGCTGCTTGTGTTCGTCGAGATAAAGGACTCATAAAAACCTGCTCAACTACAATACTATTACTATTTTGGGCTGTTTGCTTAAATGGGAAATGTAGTTCACAAATCACGCCCGCTTTCCTTTTCTCCTCTATCTTGCTTTCTTCACGAAATATATAGGAGCAGGAGAGAACTACCTAACAACGGAGACCAGTTAAGTAGTAGGAGTGCTCAAACTCATCTCTCTTCTCTTTCTTATCCCATCCATCCCCTTAAGGGATCCTCATTCGGGTACTCATTCATCCTTTCTATTTAGTATTTCATTGAAACAAAAGTGAAAGCAAACTAATTTTCTCTCCATATCGTCTCATCAATGCTTTTAACATGTTCTCTTCGCAAGCCACTTTTTTTTATCTTTCTTTTCCAAAAAAAATTGGAACTTCAAGTAGGAGTAGTAGACATTACAATTTCCTCCGAAAATTACTTGTGTAATTTCAAAACGTTAAGGCATACATACACACAATATTTTCTTTTCCTGCCAACCCATTACAAGAAATCAAATTGCGAAAACAGTTGGGCGGGCTACTCCTACTCGTTCTTACTATTTTTATGTTGGGCTTGAGTATAATATCTTTCATTCAATGAGCAAACTTCAAATAATCTTAATGCATAAGTGGGATAAGCATACTTACACTAACAAGAATCTAATGATCCATAATACTAAGAAAAAATGCATTTTAGACACAAGTACTTCCCTTATCGTAGAATAAATGTGTTTGAAGGTAAAGAATGAACTTTTTATATGTGAGCTATTATTAAAATTAGAACAGAATAGGTTTGGGTAAGAGCAATGGATATTGCTTTATGGTTTTGCATTTACAAACCATTCTTGCGGGCATTCTGCTACACATTTTTATAAGAGTGAAATGATAGAAGCGATGAAACGAAAGAATTGGAACGAATTGCAAGGAAGTGCAAGTAAAATGAATGAAGTAAACGTATGAGTTAGCTGGTCCCATGTACATCCGTCAATATATCGGTTCTTAAAAACCACTTTGCTAAATCCACCGAAAAAAACATTGACAATGAAAGGGGGGTAAAAAAGGTAGTCGACTGCCAACGATTTTTTCCTCCTAAAAGTAATCACAAAACTACAGTACGAACAAAAGCACATATTTCTAAATTGTGAAAAGAAGATATAGTAATTCATATACGATTCAAAAGTAAGAAACACAAGTTTTGGTATATGGTCAGGATGCACACATAAAACTTGTACGAGAGAGAGAGGTTAACATGACCAAGAAAAAATATATACCGACACATTTACAATATAGTAAGTGAAGTGCAATGCGATCACAACTATTCAACAACTACGGTTCCCCCTGTTTTTCCCCTAGAATGACGATGGAAAATGGCCCATATATTAGCTATGTACACGTTTTGAGTGTGGACGTGGAATGGGTTTTCTCTGCTGCTTTGCTTTCTTCCAACTTTTTTATACTTTCCTTCATCGCCTTATATTCCTTTTTTAGAAGTACATAGGAAAATCATACATTTATACTTGCATTGAGTAGGTAATATAATGTTAGTAGTGTTTTTTTCTTCTTCTTGAAATGTTTTCGGATGTTGGGACTAAGTGAGTGAGTGTGTGAAATATGATAAAATTTCTTGGATGTTGGAGGAGCATAACGGTTCCTTATGAAGATTAATGACAACCATGTTTCATTTCTTTCTCGTAGTACCCTTCCACCACCGTAAACCGAGAAAGAAGTATGAGACGTTTCTTTGGGTCTATGCTCTACTTACTTTACTTACTTCTTTCTGTATTGATGGTACTTTACTTGCTTTTTTTCTGCAGTGGATGCATTTATTGTAGCAAGATTTTGGCTCTTGGCTCTAAAAAAAATGTACTCCTCCAAAGTATGTATACGCGAGTAAAGAGGAAAAAACAATAACGGGAGAGAAGAATGAATGGAATGGACTTGGTGGAAATACATTGGAACTCTCGCGGAGGAGATCGAGTGACGGAATGAGTGAAAGAGTGAGTGAATCCTCCGATCCTTGCTGCTGTTTGGCAATAAAATGTCTTTCGAATATTGCACTCTCTCTCACTCTCCCTCGTCTAATGTCGAAGAAATGTATCCAGAGTTTGCTGATCTTTCGCCGAGTTGAGTTCCTCTGTGATAAAGTACCAACACCGGATGAAATTTATAAAGGACCACTACAACACCAAGACTTGCTGAAAGCTAGACCAAAGCGAGGGGAAATGTACCTTTCTCTCTCTCCAACGTAAAAAGGGAGAGTAGCACTCGCATCCACAATTTATTAAGTTTTTTTCTGCTACCGCACCGTCACCACCGCTATAGTGCTCACGTCTTGTAATGGAATATGGTTCGCAAAAGCTGAATAAACAATACTCCCACCGTTTGTCCCAGTTTTCAAGCACGGTTCCGCAAAAAAATGTACGAAACATGAAATGGCAATCATGTTAACTCAAAATGACACGGAGACGGAAAAAAACTCCGAGAAAGATGCAGAGCTTTCCAGTAAGTCCCTCCTGAAGCTAGAAATCTCATGTCAAAACAAAACATCTGTGTATTTACTTTGTAAAAGTTTGGACTAGTCACTAAAACGCTAACAAGAACACGTTTTCCCTCGTCTTGTTTTCATTTCAGCTTTTTTCCATTTCTTGGAAACTCTTGGCACTCAAGGCCAATTCCAGCCTTCCTGCCACAAGCATACTTACATCCTTCTAAATTAATATAGTTTAAACGAGATTTTCCTCCCTTTTGTTTCAAAAAAAGCAATTTTAAACAAGGGCAGACATCTCCGGGTTAACAATAACAAATTAGGAATTTACATTCACATTACGAGAAAAATTTCCATTCTTTAGAGCATACCAACGTCCGAACTAATCACGGAGAAAAAAGGGTTAATATAGAATGGCAATCAGAAAGGGAAAAAACAAGCAGGCATGCTCAAAGGTGTAGACATGTCATTATGAAATGGGACATTCCTTTCTACTTTTTTCAAAACAATGTGAAAATTCCTTGAGCAAGCAATTAGCACAAGTTAGACCTAAATTAAGCGTGACATACTCCCACAAGTAAATTGGAGATTTGTAACAAAGTAAGCCAAAGTTAGAAGTTTTTGTGCAGCATACTGGAGGTTCTGAGAAGATTGGAGATTTTACTCAGAACAGAGAAGGAACATTTCTTCACATTTCCCTTCAGAAGCAAAAGGGTTTCCTTCAGAACGACGTTTTCCTGCAAAATTGTGCTTTCTGGGTATTTTTTCCTTATTCCCCAAATTTCAGTTTCCGAGTAAAGAACCACTTGGTAAAGCCAATCACCAGTGACATTCTCAAGTAAATAACAACATCAGCAGTAATAGAAGCTTTATTTCTGACTGCTCCTGTTCTGAGTTTTTTTCTTAACGAGCTGTGTGTCTAAACAGAAATAAGGAGGAAGTTGATTGGACCTTTTTCCTTAAGAAACTGATGATCATGGTGATGACGATATACTTTGCTACGTTTTCGGTGGTGTGGCTGCTGAAATACCTCACGGCAATGTTGACGCAGCTCTACAAGCCTTCTACTCACACACACATACACACACACACTCTCTCTCTCCTCTAACTAACTCTCCAGACTGGATGTCGCTGAAAGTTTGAAAATAACACTAATCCCTTCTGAGTGTCCCCGAGGTGGGACACAACGTATGATTACGTATAGTACACACGCAGTCAGTATGCGTGGATGCATGTGTGTAAAATAACTGCACGAACGAAGAAGCATTACTACGTACCATTTTCTATTTCCCCTTTTCCCGTCTTAAAATGAGTGTATTAATTCAACTGAGATGTTCCCCGTTTCACAACAAACTACCTCGAGATGGATTTAAGGCTGGAGTGACATGCACACTCAAATGTCTTTATCTTGTTTACTGTGTGTGCCAGCTCAAAACATAAACATTATGGAAAAGTAAATTAAGATGGTACTAGCTCATTAGCCGCTTGTGAATGTCAGTTATATTGCTTCCATTAGCGTTCATTTACTCTCACTCCAGCGAGAGAAGAGAGATCTTCAAAAAACACTTCAAGTATAAAAAAGGAAAAGACACACGAAGAAGATGTGTGATTCGAGTGAGATGACGGTTTCAGTCTCAAGAAATTGAGAGCAATTGTATTCCCTCTTCCTAATGCACTACCGCACCACAACCAGTCGCCATCATCATCATCCACATTTTTTTGAGCTGCAATAACGTCATGTTTTTCACCATGTTTCATGTGCTTAAAATGAATTTTTTTTCTCGTCCAGGGCTCTCGGGTAGATGATGGTGATGAGCCTTACCGCACCACACATATATTTATATATCCCTTTTCTCTCGTGGTAGAACACCAACAAATGTTAGCAGTTTTACTGCCAACTTGGCATGCTTGTTTCCCACTGACTTCCAACCATAGATGGAGAGGAAGAGCCAGCGGTATAAAAATGTATTCAAAAATCTCTTTTACACAGATTCCAGCCCACGATAGCTGAATTTGGAATTTGGAGACACACGAGAGCCAGAGAGACTTGACATATGAGCGAGAAGAGGAAACATTGAGCTGCACTTGCACTTTTATGTGTGAGCTTAAGTCATTTGTATTGCTATATACAGATGTTCCTCCTCCATACCATATACCATGCTGACGTAAGTATTACCCCATTAGGATATATATCTTTAACTGGTGTGGATGCGTCTTCTACGGAAAATGAACTCTCATCCTACCACCAACAGTCTTATTACAATCTTTTTTACACATGATAAATTATATATACTAACTCTTGACTTGTGTTCCTTGGGGTTCGTTCTTACCGTCGAAATCCCCCTGTTATGAGCTCTCATATCCGCTGTTTAACTTTCTTCCATCAGATTTACCCAAGCTAATGCGCCTTTTCCTTTGCCTGATGACGAGCATTTTTGTGAAAGGCTGGAGCAGCTTCAACCAACAAGACAAATACGACAAACAATTGTACGAGAAACATTTGTTCTTGAATGAACAGCTGCAACGATATTGTGCTCGAGATCCCAAAATTCGCATTCACTCAAGTCATTATTAAATTAGAGCGCAACGCAGGCGTAATTTAATCTTCATAATGTCGTTGATTTTTCAACGAAACTTATTTGTACTTGTCTGGTCCCGTTAGAAAACGTAATTTAGGTGGATAGATAGACTCAGCGGAGTCATTTTACACAATAAAAGCGAGCTCACGTACAAATTCATAATTAATCTATGAAGTTCTTTGCGTGAGTTCTGAGTTCATGTCATACAAGATAGGACGTACACAGGTCAAACAGATAGAATATTGTTTTGTGTATACCTCTCGAGAAATTACTAGTTTCGATCATCTCAATTCCTGAGCAAAATCTTGCAAATTACATTTTAGTAAAGTAATAAAAAATGAAAATTTATGACCAAATAAAGGAAAAGAGAAAAAAAACTGTATCATATTGCAGAGATCCAATTTGACCTTAATTAAGAGTAAGCGGGCTGGCATCCCGTACGGGAAAAAAATAATGATACAAGATTTCCGCACAATACAGATACGTTTTAGGTATGTGTATATATGTTTCAGACAGGGATTACTATAACAGAACTCAGAGCACCCAGAGGGAATATACGTAACGCAGAAATATGAAGGGAAAAAATGAGTTTTTCTCGCTCTCTCCACAAGTATAAGTATACTAGACACACAAACTCATCGAAAAGCATTCCTGAGAAATGCCATTATTTTGCAGTCAGTTCACAACTGCTCACTTGCGGTTTTCACTACTTCTCTTGTTGAGAACACACGATTCTGGATTTTTTTTATTTGTTGGGATCATCATGGTATATTACAACCATATTATGATGTCATAACACGAGCAGTAAAAAACCACAGGAAGAGAAGATATGTATATATCGTGAAGGAGTGGGAAAAAATCTGCTGATTGCAGCAAGCATGATCAAGTTCTTGATCGATTAAAATGTTACTGAGGTTTACGGGCACTTTTTCCTTAATCTTTCCCATAGACATATACATATCGTATATCTCTGTGAAAAGATATCAGTACTCACTCATCTCTCATATAAGGTAGAAGGTAGACTGCTACATTTTTTTGCCAAACCACGCCAATATGATTATTACGATAGTATCATCTCCCTCATCTCTCATCATGATATGATGATCTTATGGCAACCTCACGGCCTGACTTCCCATTACTTCTCCTCGCAAAAAAGGTTGATATGCCGTTTGCTCTCTTTCAAAGAAGAAGTCAGATAGAGAGAACAGAGAACCATATACACCGTCAAATACATATGCCACCAAAGAGCACCACCACCACACACACCAAAACTCGTACTCAACTCATGTAAAAGCAACACCAAAGTCAGAGAGGAGCTGAACTCACCAAAAATTCTCTCTCTTTTTTGGTTAAATTGCTCACTTGCTTGCTTGATTTCCTGCTGCAGGCAATCTCTCATCCAGATATCTCAATTTGTAGTCTTGTCAGCGTGGTTGCAAAAAACCTCTCTCTCTCTCTCTCTCATCTCACGATAATTTATCAGGATAAACCGGATAAAGTGATCTGAAATGTGGATCAAGATCATTCATTTTCCGTAGTGGTTTTCATTCCACTTCTATCTTTCTCCTCTCGTTGCAGAAATGCTCGAAAAAAACTCGACTCATAATAAAAACGACATGAGAAAAGCTCGAGTTCGTAATACACGCCTCGCCCATAGCTGTGTAGACAGCACAAACACAAGTAAACAAATATACACATACCTTTTCGCACTCTTCATACTTTTGGCCAGTTAGTTGAGAGAAAAAAAAGATTCGTGAAGGGAATGTATCAGATTTCATGATCCCCAATGAGCATGAGCATGGTACCCTCGTGATACTTCAGTCAACGTCATAAAAACACTTGAAAATCGAGCTCAAGCTTAAAGGTTTGACTTGAAGTAATAAAGTTGTCGTTGAATTTAATATACTGTGTGGAGTTGTGTGCTGCAACGTGTCCATATCCACAATCCCGAAAGATGAATTTTCAATAAAGCCTTTTTTCTTTCGGTTTGATATGTACATCATCTACGTGTGTATCGACCGAATTTTTTCACCATTCATATTTTGGATTTTTGATACCTCCATTAAAAGGAAAATGTGTGTAATGTTTGATCTTCCCACTTTCAAATTGAAATGTAATCCCATTTTTCACTCCACTTGAGAGAGTCAGAATCAACCTCCAGGGCTTGAAAATTGGGATGAGACGTACAAATTACATCGACCACAAAATTCTTACCTATATGGATCAATTTCAGTTTGAGACGTTATTGGAATATTGATGAATTCACAACAATACACTTCATATATCAATAGGGTAGACGTAGCCCTTTTGCATTAGAATTAGAAGTAAAGTGTGAGTCAACGGTCAATATTTATATTCATAAAATCGTAGAAAGTGAATAATTGAACCATACAGAGATGAAGTCAATATGTACAAAAGGAATCAACAATCATATAAACTTTATTATATGCCTTATATGCTCGTTACTCAACTGTCAAAGCTAGGTCCATTATGTTGTCTCTCTGATGATACTTCTTTGGCTAGTGATAACGATTATACATTATGTGTTACATAAAATGTGTACGCAACAACTCCTTCTCTGTCCATATTTGTACTCTCCGTCTCCGCACAAGCCTTTCTTTTTACAAATATTGATGCGGTTTCCCTTCCAGGTAGTCAACATCTTTTGCATACCAATGTACCAGTAATGCACACTGACGGACGGTGGACATCATGCAGTTTTCTTTCTAATGGGGTATTTATTGTGGGACAAGCCAGCATGTGCAATGAAAGAATATCTTCTTGTCTGTCCGTTTATTATGTGATGTTGCGGGAGTGAAGTGAAATGGTATTGTTGTATTGCTGATTGACTTGTAGCAGGAGCGATTTAACGGCAACAGCAACGCACACACCAACAACCTCTTCACCTCTCTCTTGTTTTGTCCGTCGTGTCATGTTCACTGTCAAACTGTGATAAGTGGGCTCTAATTTATGGGATTAAGACATGAACACCGCATATTTTCCTCGAGAAAAATGTGGTGAGATGAGTGCATGCAATAATCGTTAAGTTGATAAGTTATACGGTATTAAAAAGGGAGACCAAAATGCAAACCGATTTCATGCTTGAAATCTCTTCAGAGGAGGTGTACATATATGTTCACAATATATATGTATCAGCCAAGCCCAACAAGGCAAAAGGTATAAAAGAAAACGTGTAAGCCTGCTCCAGTAGAATTGGCGGCACCTGTTCCACTCCGTTTTTTATGGAATGGAACTGGTCATTGATTTTTAGGCAATAAATTACTTCGGGAAATTGGTTTTTGTGAATTCAAAACTGCACTTTTCCTATATTCAGTGAGCTGCGTGATGTTGTGCTAACGTTTTAACAACAACTGCTACAATATTTCTTGTGGTAATGATGTCAATACCAATTATACTTCTACTTTTTTGCTATGTATTGACAAACATCATTTCAAATTTGTATCCAACAAGAAGATTCAAACAAGCCTCGTATGATTTTTTTGGGAGTAAACTCTGCCTCCAACTTCAAACTTTTTCTAGGCTGCGAACAAGAACTCACGATCAGCATCTTCAAATACCAGCCTTTATTGCAAATAAATGTTTCTTAGAGTTTCTTCCTCTTCAGACACGGTTTGAATACGAAATCAGATAATGTTATGCTTCACCTTCGAAGTGATTCTCACATAATCCACACACAAGCAAAGTTATATATGCGCATCTTGCGATAAAAAATGCCTTGAGCTTCCGACCTTCGGGGTCCATTGAAAACCAATGTTGGTTTTGATTCAATGTACTTGAGGCAATCCTACAAACTTAAGAGGAAAATATTTTGGGTTAATTGAAGGACCTGGGCTGTAAATACCTAAACAACTGAAGGGACACACAAACAGATCCAATCCAGATCCAACCCGTATACAATATCTAAGCATACAAATAGGCAAACAGCGTTAAATCTGAAGTATCACTTCGTACCTATAAACCGGATTTGATAGACCCCTTCTCCCATACACTTTTAATATTCATCTTTGAAGTATTATAAAAGTAAGAGAAAAATGCTTCTGGCTGGAGAAAAATGTATATTCAGATACAGGAAAATGTGAAAGAAAAAACAGCTCAGTCAGCTTCTTCTACACGTATTTACGCAGAAACCCTATACCTACAAATAGGTGAAATAATGTAATTTTTAATACAGACTTTTTTCAGAGTGCATGTTGAGCACACACGCTCATTGATATTACTCCAGTACGCACATGTACAGCTGAATACCATGTGTATACAATGGGTGAGTCCTCTACTCCACTGCACTTTACCAAGCACAATGCAATATTTTGATGGAACTGCTTTTCCCATTTTTCTTTACATTCATCAGACCTTGCTCCATTAGAGAACCACAAAAGTAAGAATGCGCCTCGTCCATCCACCAGCCAAAACTCACTTCCTGGTGCCAGGGAGAGCCTAGTCTGCTTTGTTTACCTTTACCTTTTCTTCTTCGTCTTGATGAATGCTAAGAAAAACAATATATTCTTGCCAGGCGTAAATTCAGTATTTAACCTGTCAAAGTAGATTTCGAATGAAATAAAGTTGGAAGGGAAAGAAAACGAAAAAAGCAGAAGCTTATCTTAATCCACGCCCTCAGACCAATAAGTTACTTATTTGGATTTCTCAAAAGAAAGAAAGGTTGATTTTATATATACTTTGGACGCATATGTGACCGATGCTATTAGCATGGAACATTCATTTAGTAGGAATATAGCCACAGCCACAACACATAATGTACCAAGTTTGTAAGTACATCCCATTCATATTTATGGTGAAGAGATCCGCTTCAGCATGTCAGAATAAATTGCAAGACTATACACTTTCTGAGGAAAAAGTAATAGATTCATTATGCATGTCGCTTTTTGTTTTCGTACAGACAAAGCACTGACCGTCCAGCCGCGCAGGGAAGCAAGCGTCGTAAACGTCCATTAGACAGAAAATCCAGGATTTATTTCCAGAACGATTATTTTCTTTGTATTTTCTCAACATTCCAACTTACAAGATATTTGCATGCTCCATTCACACTCGGACGGAAAATCTTTTCTAAAATCTTTCAGTATCGCCATATAGACATATATAGTGTACAATACACATAATACAAATGCCTTTATACTTTTGCCTTCCCCATTAGTCAACAAAAACGGCTATCCTTATCGTCAAAATGCGTGCCTTATTTTTATTGTGGAAAAATCCCAAAACCTGGTTCATGCGTATGGGTCATGAGTAATTAATATTTTCATGGGACACAAAATTGCCATGCTAAACGAGTTTTTGAAAAATATTTTTCACGAAAACTTCACAAAATGTGAAAATATTACGGCGACATAAAAGTAAGATGTCTCTACCGACACAGGACAATCGAGACAATAGATATGATTTTTTGCGTCGTATTTGCATTGACAAAAATCAAGAGAGGTTACTTTCGGCATGAGACACGACTCTTCAACCCATGCTGCGAATAAAGTGGCGCTTCAGTCTATTAAGTGGTCAAGTAAAAAAAAACTTCACATAAGTGAGGAGATATTATTTAATGACTACAAGTTTAGTTTCTTGAATTGTATTGTATTGAGTACTCATTTTCCGTGCGCTAACAGTTTTTATGCTGTTGCTTTTCTCCAAACGAATAAATTAATCTCGTATGCAATAGCAATGTGGAAACCATACCCACTTTTAACTCTTTAGGTTTCCAATTTAGTGAAGAAAAATTTACGACTTGAAGATGTTTTTGAGACCTCGGCTACAAGCATGATATGTTCCTAAATGGTACCTAAAAAGTACAAGCCAGGTACGAGGTGAAGGTTCAAAATGACTCTTTTTCGAAGACGATCGTTTTTACAACTTTATGGAGCGAAACAGAGAGATACCTGCGATGATTCACTTGAAATTGTGTTCAACATTGAACAACATTCTCTCAAGATCTAATCAGTACATCTATCGTTGTTGTGGTTGAAGTCAGCGTAAGCAGTGTGGTGACGATGGCGAGACTCAACTTTGACGATGATGATAATGATGATAACTTCGAAAGAAACAGATCAGGTTGACCTCTAAAACAGTGAACGACGAAGGTGTACTCATCCTCACACCAAAAAGTAAGGTGATTGCAATAGATGAGAAAAGAAACAGTATATCACAGTCACTTAGCGGAACAATAGTGGCTCATTTGTACGCAAATGAGTTCTGACATCGTATATAAGCCGAAACTTCTCCCAAAGAGCAAGGATGAGTTGGCCATTTAATATGGATTCTTATTTGATGCTGTCTTGCTCCGCTTGATTTCATGGACATTTGAAAAACAATCTTCATAAAAGTCGGCTCATGAGCGAAAAAAGGAGAACCATATTGCTATCTCATATATTGACATTGATACCTTTCAGAAATAGATTTGTTAATAATGTATCTCCTCGCTTGTATCTACTTTGCATATTGACACTTTTTTAACGGAGCAAAAAATGCAATAAAAATCTCTCTAAGATTTACGGCATTCGGTGAGAGAGAGGTCGCTGATTACAAAGCGATAGTAAAGGAAATTGGATTTCATTTTCGTCAAAAATGTGTTTCATATACACTTCATACTACATTTGCATTTATCGTGGCGTATGAAGAAAGGCAAAAAAGGCGAAGTGAATAAGTCAAATACAAACATGTGCAATACTTATTTTTTGCTGGTTTAGTGATATGATGATGGGTATATATTCCTGTGATATGCTAACGATATTACGGTTTCGGTTTGGTGGTTTCACCTAAAAAGTTCCTCTCATGTAGGTAGTGAAATGCATACATATACATTTCTAGTTGACTTCTGCAACTTGAAAGTGGAAGTCAGTTATGCATAAAATGAATTTGTCAGGATTATACGATGTCGACGATAGGAAACGAAATGAAAGCATAAGAAATACGACTATGTTTTCCCCACAAACCAATCCAAATTTTCGGAGATATTCATAAGATGCGATGGTATGTGGCACTATGGCATGCATATGTATGCTTTTTCGTATTAGAAGGAAAATTGTGTTTCAAAGTGAAGAAAATGGCCTTATTGGCCTGGAGCGTACTTGAAGGAGCGACAGCTCTCTTACTCCAGAATTCATTGTGTATCATCGCGGCTATCTATCGAATTGTAAATGGATAAATGTGAGGAGAAGAGACACACATGTTGGCAGTAAGGATTAAATTTCATAACTGGATGAAAGGAAAAGTATAAGGGAATAAGAAACGACTTATCACAGATATAAGATCTATTGACTCGTCTCAGCATTATTTTTTTTGTTCGAAGATGTGTGTCTACGGAGCGGGGTCGGTAGGTCGGTTATGTAACTCCAAAACCAAAACATACTCGAAGGATTGGCAAAATAGAGGAGGGAAGAAGGAGAGTTGTTAAAACGTGGAGTGTTTTTTCTACATGTGTATCATGGATCGTTGACTAAAAGAAATAAATGGAATGGAGACAATCCGTTTTTGATAAGTTGATTCCTTTCCGGTTCGTGATTTATTGACCACTTGGGCCAATAAATCAAGCTCGAACAAGAAGCTTCTTGCTAGATTTTGCTTACAATTTTCTTACGCGCCGACTATCGCCTTCGTCTTAGATTCTTCGAGGAAGGTATGCATTTTATTTTCTGTACTGGAATAAGCTCCCACTATACCCCATTCGGTATTGGTATCAGTATCATCGCATCACCTTCTTCTTCTCCCGTTCTGGCATTTCAGCAAGTGAGTCGTAGTGCCGGAATTTGAGTTGCCAGTGTCGGTACCGGCGCTCCTGGTGCTTGCTGCTGAGAATGATTAGTGGAGTTTTCTCAATTCTACTCATTCTTTTTTACGCGTTTTCAAAGCTGTTTCGCTTTTTCTGCATTATTACATTCCATTCTTGTACAGCATACATACTTCACCCATTGATATCATACGTGGAGCATTTTTTTACACTAGACGAGACAGACGCAAATAAATCCACTCGGTATTTTATACTTCCTTTATGTCCCGTCTTTTATCAGACTCGAGGGAAGAAAGGCAGCACACAAAAAAATCCATTAATGATGTGCATGACAGCTTAAAAGTTAATCTAGTGAAGCTAAACACAGGAAAGAATGCCGATTGCAATACTATATGCAGTTATACTATGTGTTCACCTTGTTTTCTACAGAACTACAAAAATTTAATTTTTTTCCTCGGTTCCTCCATCCACAGAATATGTATTAAGGTTGTCGTTTTCCTACTTGATGGATGAATTACCCCAAAGCAATGTTGAAAACAAGCCGAACAACATGGCACAATCTGAATTTAAATTTAATTACTTTTGCAGAGAGATTGAAGGGAAAGGAAATAAGAGCGTAATTTTTCATGTATATAAAAACCATTTGCAAAAGTTGAGAATGGAGAGAGATAATAAACGAAATGAGCTGGCTAATCTACTTTGGCTCTTGCTCAATTTCAAGTTTAAATAGATGTGTGTGTCATTTCTTTGTTATTTAATCTGCGGAGTAAGTAATTTTTGCTAACTAGGTTATGTCTCTGTCATGTGATATTACTTCCGCAAAGCAATTCGAAATATATAATAACTCATGCAGTTATTAGCCAACAACATACTTCTGGATCTGAATTATAGAATCACTTTAAATACGGTATATATTCTTAATAAGGAATGCGTCAACAACTGTTCTTGCATATTGTGACTCTGATGTCTGATCAGTGTCCATCAAACGGATACTTTACCAAAATACAGAAAAACAGAGATGAGGTTATGGGCATCATTTGCGGTAGATTACCACCAACGTATCCCGTGTAACCAGACAGTTATGAACCCGAAATTGGTCAGTTTTATGCCCTCGTGTAAAAGAATGAACTCGATGAGCATATGCAAAAAATCGCACTTTACTTTGTTACATAAAAAATTGCAACAATTTTGCTAAATTTCTTATTAGAAGATATATCTTGCTGATGTTGTTTCCTTAAAAACTGATTAATATCTTTGCATATTCATGTCTTTTGAAAAAAGAACAAGTCTGGTCAGATCAGAAATGAAATCGATAAAAATTTTTAATCTTAATCAAGACATGGAAAATGGAAAATGAACAAATAGACTGATTTCCGATTAACTACAAGAACACAGCAACAGCTACCTGAACATCATATCTAATCACCGCCAACAAAAGAATGGAAGTGGTTATATAGCGCCAGGGAGGTCACGAAATGGATATGTCTATGCATATTACTCAGAGGAAACAAAAGAGAGAAATATTTAACTCTTAATCCATCAATGCAAAACATAATAATGCGTCATCATTTTCTTGAAGCATCATCATCAACAACAACCTCACATCATTGTCAATGAGCACAATATTATTATTATTATTATTGCTTCCACTTTATTATCATAATGATTTCAAATCAAACATTTTACAACAACGTCTTGCTAAGCAAGCTTTTCAGTTGCCGCTTTATCAACTTCTTTAACATAAATTACATTTGAAGCCCTGGAGGGCTCCACTTGTCATTCAAAATTAAAATTAACTAACAGTAAAGTCATTAAGATTGTACATTTTTAAAGAACCATTATTAACGTTTACTGAAATTCACAAGTCCATATGCATTAACCATTTTAACTCCTCGCAAATTGCTTTAGACACCCTATTCTTGCCTAGTCAATCCGTGTCCATATTTCGGTCTTTTCCAGTCTTTCGTTGTTTTGATGTGTTGGCTGTGTTCGATGACGCAATTGGTCTCTTCACACCTCGCCTGTCCGCCACAATAGGCTCCTCGTTTGCCGAAAGTTGTGATGTTCGAGCACGTGTTGGATAGCGATTTCGTGCTACTTGCTGCTCTATTGTCAAATCCTGGATGACGCTTATCCCTCGAAACTGCTCCTTGCCTTTCAGATTTTTGAGATTTCCAAGAATTCTTCGCTTGATTATCGCATTTGCTAAATACAACCGTAGTGGTCTAGGCCGTGCTCCTTTCGCCTCTCCAATCCTCTCTTTGTCTATTGAGCTTCCATCGGGCTGCAATATTGCCATTAAATTAGCATATAGATCATCCCCGGCATGGTTTTCAGGTATTCCGTAAACTACAAGGTTGTTCTTTCTGAGTACTCTTTGCCTTTCTTCAGCCATGTTCTCTCTGAGTTCTTTAACGGATGCTTGTAGTTGTTCATTAGTACATGAAGTTTCTTGCTTCTTCTCCAATGCGACGACCCTCGTTTCTACGTTCTTAAGCTTAGTTTCCATCCCATCTAATCTGCATAGAATTGTTGTAAGCTGAATGGTGTTGGCTTGAAGAAGTTGAAAAATATCTGTCATCGTTGGTTCATTCGGTTGCTGGGATGAATTGGGCTGAGATGCGATGGTCTGTGATATTCCATGTTGAAATAGAGCCCTCGCCGCTTCACCATACCTCTCCACACCTGTACTTGCTTCTTTGATCGGAGTCCTCTCTGGAAACATGGTTGTGATGTCGACTGGAAACGCACAATAAAGTATGGTGCCAGTATCTTTGGAGCCAAAGCCAGTTGGTATAGACAGATTCCTCTGATATACATATACTATTTAAATTTTTCCACTTATCTGCATAAGAATGATTCTCCGCTGGTTTCTGTCAGGTTAATGGGATGAATCTGTAATACACTGCCAACCGTTTTTCGAAAGTTTTAGGTTTTCTAACAATTATAACTTTTCACAAAATAGTATTCTTGATTAAGTGAATTTAATTACACCGATTGATATAAAATTGACTTAAGAAGAAGTTCTAAAACTATGCAAAAATTTAATCCAAAATACTAGCACAGTCACCACACGTCCACTCTCCTTTTTTACCTGGTATCATATCATATGCAAAGAAGATATTGTGCAACCCATGCGTAATAGGTTTTACACGTAGTCATCTAGTGGAGCACGGAGTACAATGTCTTCTTTATTCCTTTTTCCTCTCAGCGTAATTTTCAGTTAGGAAAGAACCACTTGATCAACTCTCTGGCCTGGCCATGTTCGTACTAATGTAATGTAATAATATTAATAAACAAACGTAAAAGATAACTAAGGGCTGCCCACCCATGATGAGACTCATTAATGGATTTTTGATAAAGATTGCGTCGACAGAAGAAAGAGGGAAAGAGGATATGAGATCGAGTCTCTTCTAATACACCTCAGGCTTGTATGCAATCTTTGGCATTGATGTAGTAAGTGAATATGGTGAAGACTATCCAATGCTGAAGACACTTGGAAGAAATGATCGAATATATATTCACATGTACACACGTTACATTTCGTTTCGGAGAGAAAAAGTGCCACATCGAGTCGAATCTTGCAGCTTTCAATTTCACTCTGCCCCACACGCTTCTCCGGACAAAATGGGTTTGAAGCATTCTGAGATGATGAAGAAGAAGAACTGCAGTGGCAATGCCAATGTTGGGGAACTCAACAGCACAGCTTGTGTTTAATAGAAAGAATTATTCGCTTTTGGAACAACCAGGAAAAAAAGATGCAAATAGCTGAGAGCAATGCGATATTCACTTGTGTATAAAGTTGATGATTAATTGTAATGAATGTTGGCTGGTGGTGGAGAGTCAACTGTTATACCACACACTGCAGCGAAATGCCACCAAAGCTGCGTGGTAAATGAAAACTTACCACATGCACTTTTGTTACTGGAAGTTTTTAATGTATTTTGGTAATTATTCCTGCTGTTGCAAGGGAAAAAAAGCGAGTGATGTTTAATACACATTTATGTTGGGAGTTTGGGAGACAGCAGGATGCATTTTTTTCTAATTTATGTTAACACACCTGATGAAATGAGAAGTGAATGAGAGTGATAATGGATCATTACAAGAGAAGAATCTCATTAGATGTTCCTCCTGCACAGTTCACAACTCGCTAAAAGAACGACAAATTCCCAGCAACATTAGTGCTAAAAAGGGGCACATGGATTTTTATAAGTTTGACGGAATGCAGTTAGCTGGGGAAAAATTGAACCAATGAGAATGTCCCTGTGTCAAGAAAAAAACTTGTTTTGTATCTGAAAGACATACTTAAATCCTTGTAAATCATTAGTACTAATGAAAGTAAATGCTTTCAAACTAATTTTCATCCAAATATTTTTAGGGATTGTTGAATGAACATGTGACAAGGTTTTTCACTTGCAAATAATGGCTTCCCGCACAAATAAAAAACCAGAATCGATAATTATTCGCCCTGGCGAAAAAACCCAACGAATCTAAACGAAAGAGAAGTTTTTAGTGGTTCTTTTATTAGATTTCGTATGGTTTACTGTCCAATATTATTACAATAATTCAGTAAATTCCAGATTATGGGTCTATTGGGAGCACATTTCGTATGGAGTTGAGAGCATGGAGAAACGGGATGAATTAAATTTGCACTACGTGAGGGAGTGAAAGTCCATCTAAAACGGAGAGAAAGTGTTTACAAACACTACACTTTAACAAAACCACATGTCCCAGCCTCCATGTCCGGTTAAAAGGGTTATGGCTTCGTTTTTTCCACCTAAAACCGACAAAAAAGTTTTGCCCCTTTTCCGGCAACACGACAAACTTTAAGTGCGCTGGCGTGTATAAAGCAGAGGCACAACGACAAAAATATAATGTGTCCTTCGAATCTCGTTGGAGAAAAACTGCAAGAAAAATCCATTCCGGGAGGAAATGAATACAATGCAGCAGTATGAAATGTTGATTCAATACGTTAGAAAGTTATTAGTTCTCTACATTTCTATCCGTATATCCAATGCTGATTATTACTATTATTAAGTATGAGGGTATATATACAACTAGTAGTCCATCATTCAGAAAAAGGTTATCTATTTCTGAGCCACAAGGGCATTTTTTTGTCAAAAACTGGAACAAGTAATCGAAAGTTGTGGGTCGGTAACGACGCGTACGAGTCGATATAGAAATGTGTGTCATTTCATATATACGTTTGATACGTGCACATTCAAAAAGTGGAACTGGACAGAAAAGGTTTAAAAATCTCACTTAAGCAGAGCCAACAATACTTTCCCCGAAATCGAATCGAAGGATAATATATTAGATCATGGAATGGAGGGCATGTTGAAGAAATCGTAATTTTTAATGTGAGTTGGCCTGAAAAGGGAAGGAAAGGCAAAGAAGAAAAATATTGGGAAAAAAGGATGGAGACCTTTTGTATAAAAAGTTCATACAGAGATTAGCACTTTTCCCATTCTCACTGCCACAAACTCTATAAACATCTTGTGAAACCACGATCCATATAGGCAGCCAGTAGCCAGCCGTTTTCACCACTTTCTCTTTTTGCAATCACTTTTTGTTCGACATTTTTCCCGAACTGGAGAAAGCGTTGTACTACTGACATAACCTATAAAATACCAATGTTTGTGTATCTAGGGGGAAGCGAAGACTGTATTTTTTGAGTAATGTAGCACACCAACACTAAGTCCAGTTTTCTTCCTCTCGAGTTGCTTTTATCCCACCGAAAATGCAACAGCATAGCATCTAGTAGGTAGGTCACACACATAGAGAAAGTGAAAGTGGGAAAAATTCACGGTTCACTTTCGATCAGATTACAGCTTCTGACAAAACCATAGATCCCCAGCCTCAGCAATCTTTAGTGATTCCGATTTAGTTTTTTTCTGCAACACGGAGCTAAGAACACACTCGAAAAAAGGTTTTTTGTTGTATGTAATCATGTGTCTATATGTGTGTTTACGATTTCACCTACCGCCTATCCTGTGTGACGTGTGTGTATACACACTCAAGGAAACGTATAGAGTGAGAAAAAGTTCACATGTATGCAACGGGAGAAGTCAAGCACGAAAAAGTTTTTTTTTTGCTTTGGCTCCACACATCACTTTTTTGTGCGCTCTTCTTTCACTATTTAAGATCGCTTTGAAAGTCGAAGAGTAGTGGACGAGGATGAGCGAAGAATATCAAATAAGCGAAGAGAGTAAGTCAATTCTGTCATGAACTTTGCTGGCTTTCGTGTGCAAGTATGGGCAAAGCAGTGCGAGAAGAAAAAAACTGGCACATCACTCCGCAAAATACACACTCTTTTCATGGCAGGTTTACATACAGCCAAAAAATACGAAAGTAAATTGAATGGAAATGGGCAAGTTAAGGAAGATATCTATTTATCAATTGCTTGGAAGATTCGAAGTCCAGTGTGGCATGAGAAGTAGTGGATGCAGAAAACTGGCGTTCGTGCCTAAATAAAATTATATTTTGGCACACATTTTTTCCACTTTTGGAGAAATTTGTGAGGCATCTTCCAGGTAATGTTTGATTACGTCCGCGAGCCAAAAAAGTAGGTTAGAGAGTTGGAACCCTGATTGGCATCTAATTCCTAGTGCCGCTCGGCTCATGTGACTGAGTAGAAAAATCGTGTTCGATGAGTTTTTACATCCAGCTTGGCAGACATAATGGGCTTCTCCAAAAAAATGCGTTTCTGCTGGTGCTAACCTAACCAAATGTCGTAAATTATAGATCAATTTTTAAATGCAAATAATGAATTATTGGAGTGAAACACATTCTCCATTCTCCCATTCATTTCTTCATTCCAACCACGCGCTTTTAGCCATTTGTAAACAGTGCCCTGATGTAGGAGGAAGTGTGGGCTGAGCTAGAAATGAACATTCCAATTTCTCCTTTGTGTCTGTCTACCTACGTAAAAAACTGGCGTCAACTCTTTTGCGCGCTACGTGTCTAGAAAGTATTTACTTCGGAGAATGTGGCAGGAGAGAGGGAGAGAAGCTGCATCAAGAGTGGAATGGCAGGATAATGGTATTGACTTGGATCTCAAGTGTGAGAAGCAAGTCACACTTTGGATACATATTATACAACCTTCCAGCGAAAGAGGGAATCTGACACAGTCGCATCCAAGGAAAAGTTACCTTTTCTAAAGGTAAAAGTGAGAGGAAAAGGCGAGGTGTTTCCTTTTCCCCCGGTTTCCACTCATTCTTCTGAGAGCAGCAATTGTGGGGAGTACGCGGAAACGAAGTATAAGTGGTGTATCCGCGTGTAATATCGGAAGACTAAAGATCGATTACATCCCAATCCTTTTGGTTATTGTCTCTTCCCACTCTCTCCTTCTTCATTCCCTTTTCTACACTAACAAGAAGAATGAGACTCACAATCATCTCTGTTTTTCTCCGTTTTCCTTCCCTTCTCACACAATCTCTCATTCCTTATTTCTCCCTGGTGCATCTCTTTTAGATGTGAGTGTTTGAGAGATGAAAACCGGGTGTTGTTTCCGCGAAAAAATCCCCCTTTTCCTTCCTTCCTTCTCTATTTTTCTTGTGTTTTCTCTCTCTCTCTCCCGATCAGGGTAACAGAGCGGGGTTTAGACGAGAGCATAATAGTTATAAGTGGCGAGAATAGACATGCATAAAAGAGAATGCGTTTTTACTCTCTCTCTCTCTCTCCTTCCCTGTCATAATGTTATATGGGTGCACATATGTATGTATCCACTAGGGATATTTCTTGGAAGGAAAACATTCCCTTCAAGGGAACATGCTCCATGCATAAACTCAAGCATGCAATCCCGTGTTTGTCTTTGTTGAAATGCAGACGCAAGTGAATCACAGGTCTTCTCCAGAGAATCTCTTTTCTAGACTAGGAAACCATGCGACAACTTCACTGCAGTGCCAATGTTTATATGACTCGTGGTAGGTTGCTCGTAGCTCTGTAGCTTCATCCACACTCTTGTGTGTGTGTGTGAGCTTTACGCACACACCGAGTTGGCATTAGTGTGGTCCTGGTTTTTCTCGTGAAGGATTTAGAAAGCATTAGTCTTCCATCCAAACTTTGCCTCTCTCGCCTCCGTATGGAAGAAAAACAGCAAGATATAGTTTTCTTCTCTCGCAGAAAAAAACGATTGTTTTCCTGTCTATCTTCTTGTGCGTAAAAGGCTGTGAGAAACTATGAAGAAAAAACGCAACTGTTATGGACAATTTCGGAGGAAACCTTGTTGTTGTAGTAAATATGTGGGTTGTTCAGTCTTATTAGAAAAAAAGCATTTCTTTTACATCTCAGAACCATGTCCTTCTCCATCACGCTCTGTAACTACTAATACTATTACTTTTATCTTGAGTTCTTCTTCCCTTTCTCCAAAAAGACGAGTGTTATTGCCCCTTTCCACACAGTCAACAATTTGGATAAGGGCATTTTAACGTATTTACTTGTATTCGAAATCTACTTATACTCAATGCAATGAGTTAAACCATGTAATTTCAGTTCTGGTGCAGAACTTAGCAATATGTCCTGTCATTTTGCTTTCTCTCTCCGAGTTAGAGTTTATATTGCACATTTTGATGATGAAAAACACAGCTATAAAGAATTTTTATACGCTTAATGATGCATAACATTCCCGTTTTATGTAGTATGAGCCGGATTACTACTCGCATCAGACATGTCGAACACAAATTTTTTTTGAGAGTTATAGCAACATAGCAGCCATGCCATATCCATTTTACTATACACCATGTGATCGACTACAGAGTGCTGGTTCCGCTGGAGCTCTCAGACGGGTATCACAACTTTCTCCAATGTTTTCCCTTGTCATGTCCTGGACATTTTTCTTTGTGTGAAATCTGAAAGCATAAACGTGATTTCTCCCCTTTTATTTTCTACTCTTTCATGTTCATGTGCAACTAGCTCTCTCTCTCTCTCTCTTGCTTACTCCATATCCGTACTTACTCTTTTTTAGTTTGTTTGAGTGAGTCTCACCATTTTGAGAATAACTCACTGGACTACTTTCGCTGCTACCTATAGGAGTCGAGTTCCTTCTTCTCGCTCTTGTCGTCTCCAAACACTTGTACAATGCCAAAAGAGTAACAAAAGAGAAGAAACGAAGCGGTGCAAGTCGGAAAAAAGGAGTAAAGGAAAGAAGCGTCAACGTGACGGTTCCAGTTCAGCTAAAAGGGTCTTCCCCTTTCTATCAATGAGTGATACGATGCGACAATTCCGTGTGCAGTCCCAGTCTTTTTTCCTTCTTCTCGCTTTTGACAATGCAATATTTGTAATGGAAGAAGACGAGAGAGCATATATACCGCCGACTCCCTGTATGCTTAATGTTTATATTCTCCCACTTCGACTGAGGTCTCCGCGACAAAAAAGGGGAAAATGGAAAGGCGGAAGCATCTTTTGATGTGAGTTGACATGTAATTTCCGGAATAATTTCATTTTTTAAATGCATATGCATGCATATCATTGTGCACCAACCCTCAGAAAAAAAGAGACAAGACGAAGGAGAATAATTTGTTCAATGGGGATGATAAACGAGGTTGGTGGAATAATGGGAGCGTCGGAGATGCATTAACTCCGCAAACAAGCATAAATTCAAGAGTTCAGATATTTCTCTTTGTACAATTAGGCGGAAGGCGTGTTTGGCTTATGCTTCTTGCTTTGAGATGCAAATGAAAATATGATTTGATGGAAAATTGGAGAACTCCGCATATCGTTCCTTAATCTTTGACACATCACAACTCACGGCTTGTCGTTTGGCATCCAAATGGGGGACGTTTTCAGAAGAAATAAAGCATAGACATCAGCCATGGCTTACCTAAAACAAAAAATAAATCAATTGCTTTAATATAGATTCGTTACCCGAACATGTGCACTCTATACATTTACATGCAACCGGAAGAGAGATCGATGCACATTCTCAAAAGATATAATTTTACGAATACAAAACCTTGTTTTGAAAAAGTGAAACGGTAATTTCACTAAATGTTTTCAGCGTGCCCATATTTCCCCCTGTATATTGAGACATGTTAATTAGTCTCTGTTTTACAAGAGCTCTCATATCTCTATTTACCTTTCGTAAAAATTTAGACTTGACAGCTTATAAACCCCAAAACACACACGCACGAATGCATGCAGTGTGGCTTCTTTTTTTCTCTGCTTTTGCTTGTTCTGACGAGTTTGGTCAGTAATTTAGTAGAACACAGATTGGCCAGCAAGGGGATTCGCTGCAGAATTTAGAAATGACGAAATGGTAAACATGTCAGAAATATTTCATTAATGAGCACGAACTGGCTTTCTTTTATTTCAGAATAATAAAAAATATTCTACTCGAAAGTTTTTTAACCGCGTGCTCAAATTAATAAAAGTGTATACAATCCACTTATATAGACGTTATATGTGACACATGAACATATCCACATATTTGTATCCTGCAACTGACAACTTCACGTTATATTTATAGGATCACTCATCTCGTGAAATTAACAGTTAGCATGCACTCACGTTCTTGCCCATCTAGCTTCATTTTTATTATTACAAATTTTGGTTGTGTGGCTACACACAAGTCACACCGCCCCAGTAATTCAACACCACCACACCACACCATTCATGTGCGTACCAGATGAGTGGAATATGAAATCAACTGATGAGAAATGATAATGCGTCAGCTTCATTGGGTTGGGATGATGAGGAAGGGTACATGCAAATCTAGAAAGAGGGAACGTGTGCTGCTGGGCCGTGTACGACTGTTCGAAAATGTAACGTGTTTTACCGAAGGTTCTATATGCTGCTTTATGTAGACCAATTTTAGTGTAATTTGAAACTATGTTGACAGAAACTGCAAGGATGCAACATTTCAAGCAAGAGTTATCAGTTTTCCGAATCTCGGCAATGCAATGAACACACAAAAAATTAAGTTTGCCCTTAGAATTGCAATGAGACGACGAGCCAAGAACAACATTGTTCTAGTTTGTAAATTCTCATTTCTGATTTACAAGTGGTGCTGCTGACAAGAGATCATGTGTAGCGCTAAGTATGCGGTTCTATAAGGGTTTTTAATGAGTTCTCGTTTGTTACATTGGCTCTGCTAATGTCTTCTCATCAGCAACTTTCCATTCTCCTCTCCGTCTCACCATCATCGTCAACATCATCAACGGTACATAACTAGGAATTGTGTGGTTGTGGCTTGGGCTGAAGTAAAAACGTTACACTTCTGCGTGATATGGGTTATTAACTTGTGTGCACAGATTCTTACGTTTTTTGCAGAGAACCAGAAACATGCTGAAGCGTAGTCTTGGTCTTGTTAGTCTGCTTTCATTGCAATATATGTTGAACGAATAAGTGCGCGGGAGATCATTTGGAGACCTATATGTATTGATCGGAATCTATAGGAAACTGAAGTTTTAGAACTAAAATCTAAGTATTCATTTAGAACGTTTAAGCGACAAGATTTGCACGGTGGCACTAATTTTGTGAAAATTAATGATTTCAAATGGTTAATAATCTCATAGATAAGGGGGAATGGATTAGATTAGGGCAAGAGAGGAACCTGAATGTGTCAACTTTGGTCATTTCCAGTCGCTCCACTTATTTATTGTAATTTGTCAGCAGTGAACTTCTCCAGAATTACTTTACATTAAATACTTTGTGACACATTTGAAATCTTTGAAATTCGACAATCAAAACAGTGTATTTGATGTCAAATATCGATGTGTATTGGTGTATGATATTATCACAGACATTTTCTAGCATTTTGTCATTTTCATTAACCGAGATGGAAAATTTCGAAAAAAGTACACCATACACGAATCACTTGCTACCTGAAATCACAAATCTCGATTTATATCTGCTGTCCGTCCTTATCCACAGAAAATAATCGGCGTTGAGCTGTCATTGACTGGTCCCAAATAGAATTTTAGGGACGTATACTTACTACGCGAATTTCGCACACTTTAAAGGATTGCAAACGATTACATTAACAAGCATACTTCCGGAAGGAATGGATGGAGAGTGATAACTAAATAAAAGTCATGACTAGTGATAGTGATCACTAATTCAGATCTATGTGTACGCAGAAACGATGACTGATAAAAGTACGTTTATACTGCCAACGACTCTTTTTCGCACAGGCAATGTGATACCATCATCGCCATTCGACGACATTCTGCACGAAAATGGTTTTTTATTGTAAAAGCTCTCTTTTTACTAGATTGATCCACAATCATTCGGATCTCTCAACGGATACTAGGTATAACTGCATGGGCTCAACTGTGACAGCTCAAGGGCATTATCGTGAATGAACCTCGTAATGTCTACTCATGGAAAGGCGATATAGGAATCACCACAGTCTGAATTTAGTGATTCTATTTACAATAATTACATTTCGACCACCGCAACATTACTGCTGCTTCGATACACACGCAAACTTAGCCAAGCAGGAAGTAAACTGAATCAACACTGGCCATAGCCTTAGTAAATTTCAATGATCTGAGCAGGTCGAAGTTTTGTTGAAAACTGATCGGCAATTCATGCATTAGCTTGCAGACACTAATATCGCTGTGAACGTGATCTAGCACAAAAGAGCTCAAGGCTAAATCCGGCAATGAAGTCCTGTGGTTTGTCAACATACGAAATACTCTTGATATTTACCTAAATGTTGGAATACTTACGGCTAGGCTGCAATACACACATGGTTAATATATTGAACGATGTCAACATATAAATCCCTCTAATGGGTAAATATGTGCAGGCCGTGATACCGATACTTTCCCATCTGCAATATGAAGTCAAGCTGATTCAAGATATAACCCCAAAAATCATGTGCTAATTCAGATCGTATATGCTCGCGCCAGTGGTGCCCCTGGAAGGTAAAATTAGTCTCGAGAATTCGAGATAAATTGTATTACGATTTATACGATGCCATATATATTTTCCCATGTAAAAATAGTGCACTCTTTTCCAATGCAGAAAGCAGACGAAACCCAGAAGAAGCTATTAGATTATTTAATATCGCTGATATGATATGATTGGATGATTGAGGGCGAGGATATCATTAAGCAGATCAAGTTTCTCCTGTTGGCATAACTAGATCCAGGGAATGATATGGTAGGGAGTAATCACAATCATCGTCATCATCGAAAAGATGATCACGCATATTTCATGCAGGCTCTGTGAGATTATACCTATTCAGTCTATTTATGCCAACCATATAGCGGCCATTATGCCTTAGAGTTATTGAACGTAACAAATTTTTTAGTCATCCTTCGAAATCTATTTTACCTTAGAGAAAATTATATATTGTCTGGATAAGAAATATGCGAGGAGCTCACGCATTTATTCGATTAGAGTCTGAATAGAGGGAGAGGCCGTACCTATATGCACATGTGTGCAGTATATGTACTCATGATGAGCACACAATTTTGGCCGACTTTCTCAAATGAGGATATTACAGAAAGCTACTAGTCGTATAGAATTATGTGTACATAAAACTTCAAAGGTTTCATTTTGGATTCACCTGGAAATGATTACACAAGTCAAACAAGTCTCTCTCGCTTTGTAGTTACATCGACCTTTACTTTTCATATTTACTTATTGTGATAGTGGCGAAGTGACATGATGCAATGGAATTTCATAACGGAAAAGCTTGGTGAATGAATAAATATAAAAAACATGCATCTTGTATGCCCTCCCCTTTGACATTCCCTTTCTGGAGTGTCTATTTTCCAGGATGAGACGAACTTCGTGGAACTGTTGAGGCCTGCATCAAATTTTTGATCATGCATGCATACATGTGGTTGCGTCACTTGTTTTATACATAGAATTTACTCTATGCATGCATAATGTAAATCCGAATCTGGCCTGATGCGCTGTTTCTATTTGTTCTATCGTTCAACAAAGTATAAGTATTATTTTCTGCTGAAATGGGTTGACTCCACGTGCAAGATCACGTTATATCCTACTAGTGCTTCCAATCCTACTTTACAATGAGTGATACTTAACAAGTAGTGCGTTCTTGACTGAAGGTATTATGGCAGAGAGCGAGTACAATTGAAAAAAAACGAATTAGGATCAGAAATGTAAATATGCGGCTTTGTTTCCGATATCTATAGCCTCGCATGTCTTTTGTTTACATCCTTCTCGACTCGAAGATGATGATGATGATGCACCCACACGCATTTATAAAAAAAAGGTGTCGTGGGAAAATTCCACCACTTCATGCTCATATCCGTTGTTTTCAAAGACCCATGCAGATCCACATTGGTGCTGGTTTGGTTCTGTGTTCTGATAATATGAATACAAAACTAGTGACCACTTCCTAAATGAAGAGCAAACGCAGGTGTTGACTTTGCTTACAAAATTAAGTCATTCAATTGTCTAGATTTCAGTTTTCCTTTGCGCATGTGTACTAGTGGGAGACTTCCCGTGAAATTGTGCTTGAAACACGAATTTGCTTAGTATGTTTACCTAAATTCAAATGTAGACATAATATTTAGTACAATGGAGATCTACAAAATACGAGGAAGGTGCGTAATGTGAGCGTACCGTCAGTGGGCAGGGAGCGCTTTACTAAATGATCGCTCATTATCACCTTTGTTGTTGTTGCCCTGATATTCTCGTATATTTCAGTTTGGCAACGAGTGAGTTTTGTTCATATGTTCATTGTAACAAATCGCTTTTTCCACGAAACATTAGTGTACAGCTTGAGTTTCTCATTTCAGGCATTTTATTAGTGCGCTACAATGTTCATGTCTCTCTTTTTATGTTCTGGTAGCTGTCTGCTCGGATTGAAGTCTCACGAAACGATAATAGTTTTTTCATCTTTCATGGTCATGGCAAGCAGAACTCATGATGATTTTTTGGTTGATTATTTGCTGAGGAAAGAAAGAAAAAATCCTGATGTTCTGCAGTAGTTGCTTGTTGCTTTTTAACGCTATATCTGTTCGACTTCAACCAGTCAATTGCATTCCACGTCCCACAACATCGAGACAATCGGCAATCTTTTGCGAATTCTTTTGTGTTTTTGTGAAGTAAGCAACATAACTGTTGTACGCACAACTCACTCTCTGTCTTGAGAATGCAGTGGTCGGGATGAAACAAAAATATAAAAAAGAAATACGTGCCAACTTTGGAATTTAGTTTATCAGGCAAAAGGATGCTTCCGCAAAAAATGTACACGTTGTTCATCCAAACACTTTGCGAAGAAAAACTAAAGGAATATTATAGTTGATGTGTGGTTTTGTTGGCTTCTTTTTTATATTTCCCATTCGGTTTCTCTCACTGACTGACTTACACTTCAGAGTGAGTCGGTGAGAGCTGAATGGCATGCAGGTTTATTATTGTGAGTTTTCTTGCGATATTGCAGTTTTTGACCATGTCATTTTTTATTTCTTTGACCGCAGTGTTGAGAAAAGAGCAAAATTTGTACAAGAATACCAAAATACATTCTAGTGAAATGTGACACGGTGGACTTGCAGGATTTACAGCATTGCACATTGTGTCTGTATTCATGAACGACATGTTCGAAAATGTAGATTGTTTTCAGGTTACGATTAGTTTTATTAGAAAATAAGAAAATTTTAATTTGAGGTAGGATCACACACTCATACAGACAAGAATGACATAAAGCCATGTGTCTTACTTGAAGTTCGATCTCTATTTTTTTCATTTAATGGCATATAACTTAGTGCAAAAATAAAATTAGTAAAATAATAATTTACAAGATGCTGTAATTGCAAGAACTTTTTCCATGCATTATAATCCCATTTCGTACAACGATAATAGTCTTGCACTGAAATTGAGATGAGTTATAGCAAGTATCGCGGCATGTGGTTCCTGTTTCTCACACTTCCAACAGAGAGATTTGCCATTTGTCTTATTCTGCCTTAGAAAGTAGATGGTTTTATAAGCTACCAGAAATGGGCTACACATTTATAAAGCCTAAACCATGTGTCTCGGTGAAAACAGCAAGGAATTCAACGTATTTCTCAGAAAGAACCAACAAAATACACCTAAACCGATGTAGAATTGTGATGTGACTCATAAAACATGTTTCAACTTTGTCAAACCTTCGTGTTTACATGAATCCGTAAATTTTTATCTACCACTCGAGAGTTTTCTCAATCACGAACATAAATTACATGCAAACATCATCACATCCTCATAAACAATTGCGTAAGCTAACCGTAAGCTCCTTAATTAATCAGGTTTTTTGTATTTCTGTTCTTGATGTGCCATATTGCAAAACATGCAATCCTAGAACTATAGCTCACCACTCCACTAAACAGTCTCATCATAATTTACCCTAATTCTAGAGGAAACTGAGTTTTGCTCCTTCTTTTTTTACCCAAGCGTCTATCATAAAAAAGAAAACCGCACACACGACATGCGTGTTATCCTGGCATTAGGAAAGAAAGAAGTCATATATTCCGAATAATTTATATTGAGATCGTGCTTACTTTGGTAAACAAACCCGCAAATTGTCATTTACATTCACTGAGAGAGTCAACTGCACCATATTACCGTTGTGATGTTTACCACCGACCACACCATAATGTATGCATATGCAAGCAAGAATCTTCCTCTTTTCTCGCACAGAAATCCTAGAAACCTGGTTTTGGTTTCACACACACACACACTCATGCACAAATATAAACCAACATTCATCCACGAAATTAGGTGCTGTCATCTCATTTTCTTGATCGTCGTGTGTATTTAAACCGCTAAAGCATCACTGAGTCGCATGATATTCTTCCTCCGCTCCACTCCACTGCATCATCATCACATCATAATATCACTAAACTCACTGCCGACAGACAAACTAAGGTATTACACAGGGGGAAAACGCATCTTTCATCCCTTTTCATGTGGTTTCTTCAAGCAAAAAGTATACACAAAGACGTGCAAGCTTTGAAGTGATATTTTTTTTCCACATTAATGTTTGAAAATCGGGTCGTATTGTTCAAGGTAGGTGGGTTTAGTATACGCAGGCAGCACTCGTGTAATTATAACAGTAGTGGATGAAAGCACTAACATCAACAACACAATAATGTTGAGTAATTTTTAAAAATAATATTGTATCTGCCAACTGCAAATTTTCTTCGGCAATTCGTCTTCATTCACCGACTTCAAATCTCCGTTATGTCATTACGTACTCGACTGAATGCGAAAAATGCTCATATTGTTCAAAAAAAGATGAAGTAAGCGACGAGCACATGGAAAAGTTTGAGAAAAAAATATACCACCTTTTTGTACACCTTTTCATGCTACTTCTGCCTTATTTAATAGCTACAAATCATAGTTTAATTCAACGAAAAAATAATGCCTCTTGTCTCTACACAAGTCATGCTGAATCAAGTTTGCTCTAATGACACACAAGATTTTTTTTTCTGTTTGGGTTGGATACTTCATGATCATGATGCATGTTAGTAAGGTAAGGTGCGTTAGTACATTGACACGAACAGTTCAACTTGGTCCACCATACGAGAATATATGTGGTTTCCGACTAATGCTAATGATCTTGATGATGGTGATGATGATGGCTGTGTGGATGCTTCTTGTTAATGCTCCTGGTCGTAGTCATTATAATGATGATTTCTCTAATTTTCTTTGGTTATTTTTTATTTTACGATCGAATGAATGAATTCGTTGAATTCCGGCTTGGATACTTCACATCACGACCAGGACCACCGAATCCCACCAAAAATGTACAAAAATGGTTACCGTCACCGCACCGTAAATGTGCTGGTATGATGATGTGAAGTCAGTACATTTTTCGTGTTGATACGGAAGAAAAGTCAAGAGTAGAGTATACGCAACGGTGTTGGTTGGCGATGTTGGCGGATTACGAGTAAATAATGAACCTCTTTCAAGGATTTTTGTAAAGCGATAATGTGCCATTTTCTTCACCTTGGGAGGATTTCAATGATGAATGTATATATGCTGGGCACAGTGAACGCATGGAAGCGTTACAGAAGGGAAGAGACTGATTAGAGGATTTGTCCGTATTTAACAAAGTGTTTGCCTTACAGATGATCTAATTAAAGTGGATTCCTGAGATTTCAGCACGTTTCCTCGAAGCACATTGTATACATCGGAATTCTCTGCAAAATCTCTCACTTTTGTTTAGGTCAGCGTGACCACGACTAAGAGGAAATATGATTGACAAACAAATACAGAAATCATAAGCCGCCAAAAGAATACTAAAAAGAGATACAATAAGTGTCTGTTTTTTGCATTTGACACACAATTTTTTTCTCAAGTTACCACTTGCAAACTGCGCTCATCATCAATTCAGCCTTGACGTTTGGCGAGAGGTATATAGGTTCCCCGTATGCGAATTTTCTCACAACTGCAGCTGCACAAGATGAATATATATATTCCCTACATTTTTTATCTTCTTCATCGTCATGATCATGTTAAAAAGGTATCGAGAAAAAGTGTCCTCCCTGTTGAGAGCCATAATGTGCAGATTTCTATTTATGGTCCTTGCCAAACACTAAACAGGACCATTTTGTTCAGGAGTGAGAGATGAGAGTGAACGATAGAAAAGAGGTGTGAATAATTTGCCCTTCGTGATTATCAAGGATTAAAAGCAATGCAGTGTAAATGTCATTCTCTTCTGGGTAGAATGGAAAGAGACAAAAAAAATGCCAATGCGAACGAAGTAAACAAGGAAAGCTACATGATGCAAAAAAGGAAACCTAATTTCGAGGGAGGACTCTCTCTCAACCCTTGCGAAGATGTGTATATTTTTGCTCGATAATCGTAACACACTAATATACACAAAGTGATTTTACTCTGATAATACTGATGATGGCGATAAACTGACTAAAATGGAAATATATGCATGAAAAGAGAGGAGAAAACGAGGCACCTACATCTCATCCTGTGATCTCTCTCTTGGACACCTCTATCTTTTTCTATTGCTTCTTCTTCTCCTCGTTTCCTTTCATTTTGTTACACTTACGTCTCTAATCTGCTCAAGCAGATAACAAAAAAACCAGACTGCATTGCACTCTACTACCAACTGCTGACACTCATCTTAATGACAATAAAACGCTTGCATGCGTGCCATCACACACATCAACAAGACCAGCGCTTTTTTCTTATTAAAATATAAATGGAAGGGAACAGAAAGCCCTTTTTTGTAGTTCACAGTTTACCAAAGTCAGAAATGGGAGGCTCCCGCTAGGATTACTGCATATCTCCGATACAGCTCGAAAAAAGGATGAAGCGGAAGGGAATCATCATCATCATCACTATCACAAATATTCTTGAACTGCAAAGTCATCTCCTCGTCGACGACCGTCATTGTCAATCCATTTCAATACACAAAAACGAGGGACATCACTAAAATAGATATTTTTTCTCCCAATTGTAGCGAAAGATTGGATTTTTTTCAGTGTCGCATACGATGCATGTCAGTTAATTTACACGTATGCAATGTACACATATACACATTTCTCCTTGTTGCATACACTTCGCGTCTAGTTAAATTGACATTATTAAGCAAGAGGAGTTGATGAGGAAGTGCATTGAAGAGAAGAAATGCATGGTTGATGATGACAAGTTTGTGTGAGTGTCCGTTTCTCATTGTCACACGAGGAGAGTTTAGTGGACAATTGAAAAGAAGATGGGAAGGCTTTGAGGAGCGCGTGATAAAATCAGTTTCGCCAGGATAAGGAACCGAGAAAAAAATATATGCCTCTGAAGAAGAATTAGTGACAAGTGAATCGATTCATGCTTATGTAGCATGTTACGCATTTGTGGTTGTACATATATGTATGTTTTATATGTATATATTCGAAAAAGTATATATGTTCCTTCGTATTCACATTTGCACTCAACATTTTAATGCCTTGTTCGCCAACGCTGATATTGAGAATGGTAGCGACCAGCTATAAATAACCTGCTTCAAGTGTACCTACTATTTATCTACCAGACACTGAATGATGAAGGCAAAGATTGGTTTTTTTCTCAAAATTCTTGTCTCTAAATACAAAAAATGTCACGCTCACCGTTACCGATGCTTACAAGACATAAATACAAGTCGGAGGATAGAAAGAAAAGATTCTCAAAGATACGATTTTTGGTTTCTGCCTCAAAACTGTAGTATCTCCCCTGGCAAGAACATTCTTCACAGAGAGATCAAACAAAAACATACAGCGATGAGCAGTAACTGTCATCTCGAAGAGAAAAAAGTTTGTCATGAAGCAATATTATTTTCTGTACATTATATTTGTTTGTTGAGTTGAATCGAGAGGAGTTTGTATGTATTTTTTAACGTTTCTTATGAAAAATAAAAATAAACACTGGCTGACAAGTATAAAGAAACTTAGGAATGCTCTTGTAGATATATATATGTTGTATTTTATGCTCCTCAGGAGTAACTCCTTTTTTATGTGTTTACTCTTTTGCGCTAAGCTGCTCCTAGAAGTAGCTGTTGCAGAGCTTGAATCATCCATGAGGAACCACCAACAAAGTGGAAACCAAAAACTCAAGAAAAGCTACTTACACAAACGTATTACAAGGTTCATGGCCAATTTTAATTTACAATTTGAATCCCACTTTTCCTTCATTCATAAAAGAATACGAAGACACCTGCAATTCATAGATTGTGCGCATACTTCCAAAAATATATGTTGGCTACGTTGCTCTTTTTTCTAAGTTTCTGCCAGGTGTACAGAGGCACGCTATTTTGTTCTTCTGACCTTAATTCCGGTCCTTCAGATAAACTAGACTGGGATTATGGGATTCGGTAGGTATTTCCCAAACTACATTCTAAATATTCCTTTCACGCCACATGCTTCACCTTCAGAGATTTAAGTAAAGTCAATGAATTTGTGAATCTACAATAATTTTCATGAGTTTTATCAACCATGTAATCTATCCGTGTGCCAAGCCCCCACATTATATCCCTCGGCCTGTCATGCTAATAAAATAGGATTCTTCTCAACTCTCTCCAAACCACAAAAACATCGTTCTTAAAAATCCTGTTGTAGCATCAACACTAGAATACTTTAGCACACAGATGACACTTGAATATTTTTTGTGTGTGACACAAAGCAACTCTATTTGGTGGGCTTCCTTCGGAATGTAGGCACTACTGTGCATATGCCTATTTATTCCTCCTGTAACATTTTTCTTTAGCTCCTTAATGAATGTCATTGTCCAGCAACACACACGGTGACAACTTGACAAAAAAGAGCTTGCTTCGCACCTGAAAACTTTTTTCTTCTCTTGTATACATACGTGCAATCCCAAGGACTTTATCAGATTCAATCGTGATGTGCTCGTACAATCCAGTAATTTTCATACCACAAAACCCTTTTGAGCATCACTTTTTAGTCATGTAGTGTCCACACCTCCATTTCGTTATCTGACAGATATTTTCCCTTTCTCTCCCGACTTTTTAACTACATTTTCAATGCAAACGAATTCATCCAGGAGCATTTATAAGCTGCTGTCGTGAGAGATATATGTTTGTTCTATTTCAGATGCACAAGTGCACCTTCGTTAGAATAACCAACTTAGATTGTATTATTCAGATTTCCAGTTGTTGCCAGATAGGTGCTTACTTCCCACCTTTCCTCAACTTTTTTCAGCATTCTCTTGTTGAGCAGAGCTTTCATTCATTCATTGCGTCGATGACACTGAAGAGAAGAATGGAAAAGAAAAGAACTATTCATTTCTTGGTTCAATACATTTGTGTCCTTTGGTGTTATTGTGGAAAAGCTGTTATGAATGACTTTACCTCCTTATGCCAATGCATGTATGAATGCTCAGCTTGGGCAAAGCTGTTTTCTTGGTGTTCCTCTCCAAAAGAGGGTGTGATCCATGAAAATGAAAAGTTGTTCCAATCTTTCGATGACAGTTAACACTGTCGAAAACTTTTTTTTTTGCTTTTTTTGCTTCTGTAAGAGATTTTTGTGCTCGTCGCAGGTACTCTTCTTCTCTGACTCTAAGTTATATTTTATGAATATGACAGCAGCGGACTGAACTGATCCGAAAACGCGGAATCAACTTTTTGAGAAACGCAAGCAGGAAATAGGAATATTTTTCCAAGATAAATGTTCACGAAATGGTGCATCCAGAGAAAAGTCGCTATCATAGGTGAAAAGTTTTTCATTTTTTGTGTTAAAGTGCGCCAATATGTTTTTACCCCTCGGTATTTGGGGTACACGATTAAGTTTTCATGTGCATAGGTATATGAATGTCTCTGGGTGCCTAAGTAAAATATGTATGTGTCTATTCTCAGACTAAGAAAATGAATGAAAAGGAAGAGCCCCATTCCTTTTCAGCAACTTTTTCCTCCAAGTTTTTTTATGTAAGACGCGGAGCCATATTCATAAAAAATAAAAACTTTTTCGCCACAAGGAGAGAATCTAGTATTAATTTAACTTGCCCAAACCATGATTCCACTTTTGTGTCTACTCCCGTGTGAGAATCAAAATGAGGATTACTATTATTACTGTAAGTAGTACCAGAGGCAAGAGGAGAAATAAAGTACCGAGAAAATATGGTAACTTTTTGAAACTTATGCTGAAGTATAGCCAATGTGAAACTTTTTTCTGGCTATTCTTATATCATTATACGTGTAGAATAACATGTAAGTCCTGCATTCCATATTTTCTCTCAGAGTATTTTCATCCTTGAATGAATAAAAGTTGTCCAATCTCTTTTCTCAAAATCACATGCCAAAAAGTTGCAAGTGCTCACCTTTTGTTACTTGTTGGTGTTTTCTCCTTAGTCGAAAGTGTCTTTTGTTATTCAAATTTCCAATGATCAAAGCTTATCGTGTGAAGACAGTGCCTGTTTTCCAATGGCAGGTTTTTCTGTTTACGTTATGTGATTCAAATGAGGAAGAAAAAAGTGTAATCTTTTATGTGTTGGAGCATTGTATTCTCGTAAGGATTTTACAATTACTGTTTGCTGTGACTCCTTTCTGCTTGAATAGAATTATGAATGCATACACACACATACGCAATTTGATTTACTGCCAATCAAAATGGCTTCAGGTCAGACAATAATCTGATGGGAAAGTAGAAAGGGACACAAAGCAAAACTGGGATTGGGATTGTTGAAGTCATAAATTTCAAGAAGACTATATAATTTCTTACTTAAAACATAAATACGTCTCTCATGCACACAAGATTTTGAGAATGTAAAAAACTCTATCTTAAACAAAACGACACCGAGAAGAGAAATAGGGAAGGGTGATGTCCTTTAAAAGACACTTTTGCAATTATTATTCTTTTTTTCCTTCAAAAATCGCAAGCCACAACATTCCATTGACAAACGATTACCGGCTTTTTTGGTAAATTCGTTTTCCATGAGACTAATAAATTTAATCAATTCCAGTCCTTTGTTTATTAATTAAGCAATTAATTACGCTCCTGCTTTCATCAAGTGTCTTTCATGTCGACTTTTAAATTTAAAACCATTAATTACAGTATCAACTGGTTCTTGGTTTGTGCTTTAAGAGCTAACCAGAGGAGGATAAAAATCCATTCCTTCTAAGGTCAAACCAGAACAGTCTTCTTCACCCAAGTTATCCGTTCATTCTCACCGCGATTATTGTTTGGGATCATGTTTTTGGATTGCGTGCTTGCTGACATGATCCAACGTACTCGGAATACCTGCTTCTGCACACACACAAAAAGAGTATCATAAATATTCAAAATCACTTTTTTGCCCATTTATCTTCGAGATATGGGCGCATACGCCAGAGTAATCTGAAACCAGTAGATTGGAGTTAGATGCTTAATTCAATATATAAAATAGGAAAATATATGTCGTGTGCGTACAATGGTGCGAACAGGCACTATATAATTTTTGTGTGTGTGGAGGAATGACAGACAGGGTTGTAATTTATGTAATATCTATCCTTCACTCTGTAAACAAGAAACTTATTGTTCACCGCTTGAAGAAGATAGCTTCCCGTCTTTCAAATATCCCTTCTTGCTCGGTCTTCCTAAATTAAAAAAACATTCGATCTGCTTCCCTCCCTTAACCACTCTCGTCTTTGTCATCACATCCACTATACCGTTCAATACACAATAGAGCAATATATGGGCTTCATAGGATGTGGCACACAAGGAGGAAATAATGAATGGCGAGCGATTCGGATGAGATGCTGAAGAAATGATGAAATTTCCAACGACACACAAAACCCTTTGCTATAAGTAAATGAATATTTGAAACAAATTAAAGTTGCGGCTTTTACCAATGCCGTTTGAAAGTTGGCAGTTTTGTGATAGTGGTTTACTTGCTTTGTGCAACTAGAGCCTGAAATTTAACAGTATTATTGCAGTTTATTACATGTGGTGAATATCTACGTGAATATATATGTGTATCAGGAAATCCTATATAAAAAGTGCCTGGCCCACACTCTTCGTCAGCAAGAAAAATTAATACCACTACTTCCACTTCGCTCAGCTTTCAACTTGTAGAGAGCACCCATAAACATTTCCCAACTCTGCTGACAACATATTAATCATTTAACTTTGGATAAAATTATACGTACGCCTACTATACTTATGCTTCCTAGCGAGATTTGCTCGGGCAGAAGAGAAGAAGACAATAATAATATCATGAGTACTTTGCCCGTGCATAACTTTTTACCGGTCGGAGAATTTTGCGCTCTCATAACTTCACCTAGAAGTATGAATGTATGTACAATTCGCAAAAAGCATTGGTTATTCTTTGTCTCTCTCGAGACGGACGGGAAAAGTTGCATGATGTGTACAAAGTAAATATAAAAGCGATATTTCTGCACATGGATTTTTTTATATTTCCTTGTTGCTATTTTTGAGTAAGAGTATGTGCGTAGGTGACCTCCGCTTTTTTCAGCAGTAATAGCAAAATTGGTAGCGATGTGCGTAGGTGTACGTCAAAAGTGAAAGAAATTGAGCACTTGACGTAGCATGAAGCACTTTTATATTTGCTTGGTTATCATATTCCTCAGTCATTGTTCATTAATGGGAGAGGAAGCAGGCTGGAAAGGGCTGGAAGTTAACGTGCGTCCAGGGTGAGTATAAATTATTCACAATGATAAATACATGGATGCATTGTTAGAGAGACGGAGAGAGAGGCATGCCACATTATTCATGTGGAAAGTCAACATTTTCATACTTTCACTGAAATATATTACTGCAAACATGTGTAGGCGCAGCAGAACAGGAAGCTGAAACGAGCCAGAGAAAAGGTTGAATTAGTAGCTCACTGTAAGTAGCCTAGCTTAGATTGATCCAGGAGATGAAAGCTCTTGGAATAGTCAACCCGTTCACACACTTCCTCAATTTTCTTCATCTTATTCGTAAGCAAAACAGGGAAACAGACAAACTATCCCTTTTTTCTATCAGCCCGATTGTGTCTCAGAATACTTTCCCGGCCGTAGCAAATACATTTACACAAATCAACCAAAATCAATCGGAGCTAGGGTTTCTTCCCCTCGCATTATCTCCCCCTAAAACAAACCCATTTTTGCCATGTTCTCGGTTATGTTAGTGTAGATGGTTTAAGCATTCTAGGAGGAAAAAGACACTTTCAATTCAACTACGACGGCAGCATCATTTCCCGATCTAGAACCTTAATCTTCGCTAATCTCGCATTGATTCCTTCAAGGATTTACTATCCTTATCGTATCTAAATGATTCTATTAGGGGAAAGGGAGCAGCGACTGAAAGAAACACTAAATGCTAAACCAACGTTACACGGAGGAGCTCACCGAGTACGACGAAGTTGCCATAAAAGAAGTTACAAAAAGCTTCACCATCATTTCCTGCTCTGAATTCTTTTTATGTTCCAGACTTAGAAAATCCTAGTGTGCACCGTTATCATCATCATCATCATTATCGCCCTCTGATATGAATGCGAACGTAGGCAGATTCATAAATGTTTTTGGGATTGTTTTCTCCAATTATTTTTACATTATACCACGCCATCATCCTAAACTGAACGAGTTGTTCGTACGATCAGAGCATCTCAACTCACAAAGCTGCATACGCAGATGAGCAGCATATCCGCAAACGTCACCTGAAACAGAATTCATGAATCCGAAGCAAGGGCGATACGATTTTTGAACTCTATTTTGGGCGTACGTATCCTGTGGATCACAGACGGAATAGGTCATTGGCTGGTCGATGTGCAGTCAATGAATAAGAGATGATTTTTTCATATCATCACGTCACTGTCAACAAATGACTAATCATCAAACAAGGTGACATTTCCATTTTGACGATTGCATATATACGTTATAGTTTCAGACAAAAAGCAATGCACAAATCATTGTTCTACACACTCCGTAACTGTATCTCTGGTGCTGTTTAAAAAAAATTGGAAACGTTCATAAATCATATTTCTCCCAGCGGGTGTTTTCTTCCTGTGCTTCATAACAATCATCATGATGACTACGGCAATTGGAAGAGATTGACTTGTGTGATTTGATTTACATTAGGCTTGACTCCTTCGAACGACACGAACAAACGCATATACGTACATACTTTTTGGCTCGTAGGTGGGGCGACATTTCTACACCCAGGCTCGAGTTATATGCATACAATAAGGTTCAGACTTGACAACAAAAAATATAATTTGGAATAATAAGTCCATCCACTTTTAAATTTATCATTGGTTCTGACAAGCAAACGTAACCCTCATATTGTGCACACGCAATGCACTTAAGTCGATGAATGTAAAAACAGTTGCGTATGAATGCCTACTTTGTAGGTTTTTTCAATTGAGCTTAATCGTCTGTATGTAGTTCATCATATACGCGATGATCACACAAAATGATTTTCTGTTGTGATAAAGATTTTTTCTGCTTTTATCATCCACTTGAACCCGCGTTCACGTTCTGCGCTTCATCTTTCTCTCCATTCAACTTCTTAATCAGAGCACGAAGAAAATTAGAGAAAAGAAAAGCTACAAAAAAATTCATAATGCTTATGCTCTTCTACAATCATGGTGACAATATTCAGACTTCTGTTAGGACGACTACACACGGAGTGCTCTATAAAAGCAAATAAAATGGGCTACACTCTATACTACAGTGTAAGCCAATAAAAGGTAAATAATGATGAAACGATTCACTTCGCCGAAAACCGTGTTCGCAATGATGAAGCGTGAATAATGTTTTATTGTCGACTAACATTGAGTGACAATAAGATTGAATTGCAGTGTGATTGCATGAATGCTATTGCACTTCGGCTACTGTTCAAAAATATCTCTTGTCTGCAACATATAAATGCAGATCGTAGGAATGCTCACAAAAAATTTATTTGGATTGTAAATGACAAGCCAAAAAAGTTGGCTAGTGGATAGTGTTGACATAAGACTGGCCGGCTTATTCTTAATTAAATTAGTTATACCCTCATCTTGACTGCCCATCGAATTGCACCAAACCAACTTCTCCGTTTTGGAGGGTGCACATATTGCACAAACGTAACGTTTGAAACGTTACATCGGAGACAAATAAATGATCAAATTTTTCCTTGTATATTATTTCATTACGTGATTCAACATAGATTCAACGTACTTCAATTTTTAAATTGGTTCATTCAGCCACTCTGCTCTGCGCATATTATTTTTGTCGGCATTTCGGCCGTAAGAAATGTGGAAATGAGTATTAAGAAAATACCTGAGAATTGGCGAGTTTTTAGTGAAATAAAGGCTGCCAGAGTGTGAAACACAGGGCAAATAGAAAATAGAATATGGTTCAATTCTCTGTTGCTGACTCACTTGGTGGCTCAACCTCATCATCACAGTGAACTAGTCATGATGACGACGATAATGACGATCGTCTTCAATCACGTCGACTCGCTTTGAAGTTAATCGTGCGTTCTTCTCAAGTACATACCCACATCACTTCGCTTCTCGTTATTTACTTATCTTAAAAAGAGGATTGAATTGGTGTAGTCGGCAACAGAATTTATTTAGGATAAACTTGTATTTCAGCCAACAAAGATACATAATATATATTTTTATAATGCTTTATATGGAGTTTTATGGAGAGCGCGCGTATATAATATCGCAGCAGCACTTTTTTTGGCACGGACGACTGAATTAGCTAAATTGTTTTCATGAGAAATGCATAACAGGAAACAGTACTTCAAACCGTGTTACTAGTCAACTTCTACACTACTCACGATGCATCAGCCGAACATTGCACACGAATGTGAGAAACATGAAAAAAGTGTGATGCTGCTAGACTTGTCATTCAATCGTGTCATTGCATGCTGTTAAAATGTAATGACCTGTTTCAAATACATTAATTATGTCAAACAAGCAAAAATATTTCGTGTAATCGTCATATATATGTTGTGTTGTACAGGGAAAGATAAGTCATGCAGTTTTGCACTTCACAAAATTTTGTAAAAATCCTTGCAGTTTTTGTTGGCTATATCCAAGCTAACGTTTTGATTTTGATTTATGTACATTGACAAAAAAATCTCATCCATTCATTCAAGCCTAAAAACTCAGTGGGCATAACTGCGATTATTGATATTGTTTCAAAATTGATGTTCATGGTTATGTGTGTAGCTTCAATATCTTTCTTTACTTCATGCGGCACAAGGCATTTGTTATACCTACCTACCTATTTTCCTGAATTTTAGTAAATCCACTTTCGCAAAAAATATTTCGCGTATCCTATGCCCATGTACAAAGGTACTGGTGGCAAAACCTTGAAGTATCAATTTGGAAATCATGTGCTCATCACAAATTCCCTTCCCACGGTTCGAAAAACTAAACCCTACAAAAAGTTAATTTTCAAGTTGAAGTAAAATGTGAATGTAATTAAATAATTAAACTGCTTCAAACTGTTCCATCTAAACTGTCGAGACATCATTTCATATGTATTGTATATACATATATTCGTTTGGTTAATATTTACTGAACCCTTATTTTCAAAACCGTAACAGTTTGAGAGCTGAAAGTCTATAGAAGACAACGTGTTTTTGGAATTTCCTTGAGCATTGAAAATTTGCACATTCACACTATGTATTTTTATACCACTCTAATCGCATCACAAGTACAAAGTAGTAATATCCATTTAATTACAAGTAACTTTAATATATAATTCTCGTATACTGTAAAAGCACATTTAGTGATGATGTTAATAAGATTAATAACTAGTATGTATTTCCTCTTCTTGTCTCCCAAAAATATCAGACAGAAGTGACCTTAGAGCTAAATGCAAAATTCATGCTGACAAAGGTTTTTAGTCTTGATTTGGCATATTATGTTATACCATACATGCTTAGCCTTTTTTGTGACTAAGATAAAATCTTGAAAATTCTCGTTGTTGTTGATGCCACAGCTTACAATTTAGAATGTATATAGTTTACTTCACCATTTAGCACGATGTTTAACAGGTGCGTGGTCTGATACTGGATTGAATAACTTCACTTCATATGTATCCACTGTTATAATACGGATTTCATAATTCAACCACTTTAATTTATGGTCAAATGCGTAATGATCTTGATATAGTGTTCTAGATTCTAAATCGCGATCAAGACACAATTGAATTTGAATTTATGCGAATTGTTGCCAAAAGCATTTGTATCATCTAATGTACACGATTTATGATGATTTCCATACCTGATGGTGATACGAGCACAAGTTTTTGTGCGTTTAACACTGCTCTTAACAATGAACATAACATATGCATATGGCTGTATACTAAGGAAGAGCTCCTTACTCTTAAATTATTACAAACCATTACCCCTCCATTCAGGGAGATTCATATATACTCGTACATGGGCGCAAATTTTTTTTTGCAGTAATGATGAAAGTAAGTTCTAATAAAATGAAATGTGCAATGCAACTTTGAAAGTGTGAATAATAATGCATGTCGATGAGTTGCAAAATTCACCCTATGGACGAAATACGAGTGAGACGGTGATGATGACGACGTCGAGGGTAATGGTAAACAAGATTCTTTCTTATCTTGGTAGACGTGCTCATAATTTCGCATAATCTTCATATATTTAGCCAAGGGCGTAACACGGCGCTCACTCTCATAGATTATATGCACCAATTCAAAAGAAAAAAAAGGAATGAATCATGTGATGAGCCTTGTTTAACGTGCCTGTTACTGATCATCGTGTTGCCATTCTCACGGCTTTGGTGACTTCACATGAGTTGCATCTAATGCATAATCTATACCATATGTGCATATATGTATGCTGTATGTATTACAAAAATTGTAAGTGTGCGTTAGAGTTCTTAAACGATTTGCCGATGGGTAATTTGAATCATGGGAAAGTGAAAGTGAATCGAGGTTGATCTTAACTTTGATTTTTTTTGTTTCGGGAGAGGAGAGCCGCAACATTACACTAACCCGTATCTGGTTTAAACTCAAATTAATGAAATATTTTTATCTTTTGTATCAGGCGACACTAGGCGAAGTACACAGCGATAAAAGTTGTGGTGCACCAGTAACGAATGAAAATATTACATTATACCTTTGGGATGAATCTAAGACCATGTATGGCATATGTAATCATAATGCCGAATGAATTATGCCAAAATATTACATAGCTTACAGCTCTCTCAGCAGATAGCATCAAAAACGTTTTAGGGGCCGAGGTAGAAATTCAATGAGTTCTGGATTATTATTTCACATTAATCCTTAATATCCCAGTTGTGAGGGGACGGGATGTGAAGCTTGTGAGACAAATGATGCACATTGGCGATTTAAAATTTTGCAAACATAACGTGCTAAATTCTTTTGGCTACTATATCAGATTATGCTAAACACTCAACATATATGTATCACGAGTGTAACAGCCAAGCGCGTCCCAGTATAATGTGATTATATTAAAATAATTACACCTGCAACTTCAAAGCCTTCGCCGAATCATACATGTGTTAAAGGTTGGACGCTATCTCAACTAATCTGCAAATGTTGCAAAAACACTTGGTCTCACTTTCAACGATGTGTACATGTGTATACATTCATAACACATTCGTAGTGTAACTTATTCATTGGCAATGAACATCATGCACGTATGTGTTACTGGATTACTCTAAAATGTCCAATTTTCCTGAGATTTAGTATTCTCAGAGTTTAGGTCGCTTTACATGTTCATTACTCAACATTCATATTCGGACAAATTAGCTGTGCCTAATCTTGTTTTCCTGAACTTGTGAGTTCATTCTGGCCAAATGTGACAATCTCGTACTCTCGTACGCGACTCACACAAACAACTTTTTATACTCGATTTTTTTTGTATACTACATTTGCTACACTACACCTCCAATTTGCATGTACAACGTGTGCAATGCTTATCGTGGCAATGATCACATTAGTTGCCCGGATAAATTTAGATGCTAGAAGTTCGGTCATGAGCATGTCAAACGTCAAACGGAAATACTACTCCCCATTAAATACAGCAACACCGAATACTAAATGGCTAAGCTCTTACAGGACGTTAGAAGACGCGAAATATTTTTTTCTGTCGGGTTTCGTTCTATCAGATAGGTGCACTGCGATTTTTGAGAGTATGTGAGGAATTTCGATGTGTTATATAAGCAGGCTAAAGATTGAAATTTCGATGTTGCAGCTCTCGAGTACAAATTCGACTTTATAGCTGATAAACACAGAGTTCGCACATTTTTGGTCAAAAGGCAAAGCAAGAATGATTCATGACACGACATGAATGTTTTTGTTACTTTGTGAGAGGACTCACGAAAACTTGTGTACTGGGATAATGCAAGGGTACAATACACTCAACATGAGATGCGATATGTTCTTTTGGGATTCACCCAAAGCTCCAAATGTGTGATGCAGTAGTGAGCATTCATATACACACGCACTGTATTGTGCAACATCAAAACAAAATAGAAGTCCAGTTGAAGTATTTTTTGCTTTGATCACTACGGATGTAAACGCACTTAGAACTCTCAAACAAAATTTTGCCCAAAAGAATACTATTTTTTGCATGGTTTGAGAAGAGGCCATAGGTATTCACATCATGCGTGTATTTGAGCACAGACGGATGAGTGCGAGCGAGTGGTGTGCTTCTGCTGAAAAGGGTAAAGTTTTTTTTACGGTAACGCTACTCTTTGTAATTACAGACGAACGATGCTTTTCCCCATGTACAGCAGCAGATCAGAGGAAAACATCATAAAAAAGGAGCAACTGCACAAAAGCGATTTTCGGTGTTTGCATGTGTGGTTGTAGTTTTGTGGTTACTCCTCATTACTCATGTCCCTTTATTATTATTTAGAATGACAGGAGGATGACCCATAGACTTGTGTCTGGGTAATTTGGTAGTGCCAAAAGGATTATTATAGTTCACATCATCTCCCACATCACAACTAGCAAAAGGGGTATACGGTTCAGTAGTATGGATGCTGATTAGACGATAAGAATAACGGTGAACTTCATCAGATACAGAACGGTTGGTCTATATTTTGAAGTTTTGTACACTTGTATTTGTACAGTACATTAAACTTGTCAGATCTAATAGAATTCAAGTAGCGAAACAAGACTCGTTACCGTACTTTTGAGGCTACGGACTATGGCTCAATTCCGTGAAATATTGTGCCGAATTTACGACATGTCAGATCGATCTCCCTTCCTTCCATACCACACTTCAGCCAGCTTAGGAAAATACGAAATGTTGATAAGTCAAATTACCTGAAAAAAGACAAAAATACAGTTATTAGAGTTAAATAACAAAATTTTCAAGTGTCTATTAAATCATATTCATGTATGAACAACTAATGCCTAAAAAAGTATGCCAGTAATAAGCTTGTGACTGTCAGCATTTTATGAGTTGAATCAGATCTCTCTATAGTGTGACATTGCGCTAAACCTCCAACCGACAAATGAACTGCATTCCTTGCCAGCTTGTTTTTAATTAACTCTCCGAGGTAGACCGAAATCGTGTGAATAAAGCATGAGCACGATGATCAAATGATCATGCTTAAAGAATGAATTAATGATCACAGCTAGAGATCCAGAATGACGGGGAACAATGAAGATTAAAATGAAGGAGTTTTGTTGATAAATTAATTATTTGTTCCTTTCCTCGCTTAATTGAATATCAGTATGCAGTGTAAGTACATGCACTCTTTCATTTGTATGCGGTGCTCGTGAATGTGTACAGAATATGTAATACACCTGCTCTCCGGCACATCTCTCTCTGTATGTAGGTCCTTCATGAAGCCACTCCTGGCCTTTTTATGTTATATTCGATTTTAGTCTAGCTTCACTACACTTTTAAAGCATATGAAAGAGGACAAGTTTAACAAAGATATGATCAAAGCAAAACATATTACTCAACATCAACAACCAAACGAATGAGATCTCTTTCGTTGACGACTGCAACCTGAAACCATGTATAGGCTATGTTTTTCCGCACTTGTGTTTGTGTGCTTTCTCCAGACAGCATTCAATTCAAGGAAAACATAAGTATATATATAAACATAAAAAGTGAACCTTTCCATCTATGAAGATGACCTCAAGACCGACAATTCCTAGTTTGCTGTTTTCTGTCACCGTGATGGATGTGACCACAAAACAAACTTCTTAATCAACGTGGAATCATGAAAAACGAGAGACCGACCTAATTAAGTCATTGTGGGGAAGACCAGAAGCTGTGTACATGGTCAGAAAATATTCGTTTTCCCTGCCTCATTTCGTCAGTTTACGATGACCATCTTGAAAAGACTGTCAAGCGATAAAAGAACATCTCCTCTGCAAGTATGTTCGCTCGATAAATACGACACAAACGTCCAAAGAATAATGCTTACAAAATGTAGAGAATCCCTACTTGGGAGTCAAGATCTCATTCGTGGGAACTCCTCATCGCACTCTATCAACATCGTTTATCAAAAGCAGGGTGTGTGTGAGAGAGCTGGCTGAAAGCACTTTTACGAATACGGTTTGAAACAATGCTGCATTTTTACATCGTTGACTGCACTTTTCGTAGAATGTGAAGTACATGAGAGATAAGGTAAAACGTGCAAACTACGTTGTAAACCTGATGACGATTTCAAGAGACCTGATTATTGTTTCAAAACCAATGAACCATTAAGAAATAATATGGCAAACGTGTGCACGAAATACCGCAACAATTTATGCATGATTCATGATCGCCAATATTACATGGTTTCTCTGCTGCGCGTTGTGGTTTTGCAGTGCAGTGGCAATGACACCACACACAACACACGCACGCAAATATCTGCAATTGTAACATGCCCTGCAGAGATGTACTCCCTCCTTTTTTAATGATAAACTCTGACTATCTTTCAACGCCTTCACTCCTAGATTGTACTTTATAGCTTTTACTATATGTCATAGATATTCTATCATGTCGCAATACTTGACTTTTTTTCGCATTCACAACTCTTCTGAACTATGGCATAAAGTGTGCAACTTGAAAGGATAAAATGGATATAAACCTATGCGACTGAAATTGTTCCTTTGTTGTAGCGTACATGACGTGCAGTGCATAGTTAAATGTTTTCTTGATTACATGCAAAAACTGTCAAGAAGTACAGATCACGCATGATTTAAGCCCTTCTTAAAAACTGTAACAGGTAATTATTATCTTAGACCCCAAATTGCTCAAAAATTATGTAATAATGTACCCGATGATGTTTATACTTTAAAAGTGCATACATCCGTGTAAAATTGATTAGTATCCCACAGCCCACAACCACTGTCACAAAATTAAGATATAAAGTTGAGATATATAAGCTTGTGTGTGCTGTCATTTTACAATCTCTCGAATAAAATTTTACTTTCAACCTGTGCCAGTAATTGTTGTATCAAAAAGGTCCTTAATACCTTTGAAGGTCTTGAACTCGTTTTTGTACTTCATTAAGACTTCTTTTGTGCTCTAAATAATTTCTGCAGTGTTACGACACTCACGCTTGTGGCTGCATGTACTATCGTAAAATCATCAAATCATCCATCATGCATGCTCAACGCATTAAAAACTCTCTGTATGATCCTATCCTGCCATCCTACATTTTTTTTACAATAATCAAAAGCTCATTTCAATAGTCAAACTGTGTAACCTTCAGTCACTTTTTGTATGGTTCGACGGAAGTATTGACATCAACTGTCAGAGTCGGTATCATCCTGTTCAAACAAAAAAACATCACTTCACTACACAGACATCAATAGGAGGAGAACCTCGAATCGCCATTCACAAAATCCTATATACACGTTCCTTTTCTATTATCGAAGAAAAGAACAGTTTGAAACATCTAATGGTCCCTGTATACGTTGCGTGAAACAACAGATAAACATTTTGGCATTCGATTAATGTGGGACGACACACAACTAAAGCTGTACGATTAAGCATGTCGTTCACGAATTGAATGACTTATTCTCTCAAGCAAGTATACGTTCGTTGTTCAACAAGGTAAAATGGAAGAAAAACTTTTTTTCTCCACAAGTTGGGCCAAATGCCTAGTTAATCCATCTAGTTTTTCAAATGCTCAAAAGCGACAGGTCACTTTATTACTCCACATCAGAAGCCATTTGTTAGACGGAATCCTTCCACAAATATCTGAACTTGAAGCATTCGGCAGTACGAATGAAGATATCTACGCACATTCTTACATAAACGTGAACCCTTCTGCCGCAAAGAACAAAAGGAAGAGAGTGAAACCGGCGGATCCCAAATATCCAGTTTTTGCTCTCCATTTTAAGCCTGGACAAACAATCTTCATCCAATACAACAACAATTGAATGACAGTTGAGAATATGTAGTAAAACAATTATGCAATAATCAAGATATCCGAAAAAGAAGAAGACAGATATCAAGTTCCATTTATCTTGGGTAAAATGTTTTCGAGAATGTTTGAATTTGTAATGAAGCTTTGATAAGTGATCCTTTATCACAAGTCTAAACACTTGAGTAAGTACTGCTTTTGCATTTAAATGAAAACGATTATTATATCAGGGCCATTACATGCCTCCCTTTTTGTCAATGCATCAAGAGTGCTATTTTATCAACTCGTTGAGGTGCTCTTACAATCTACGCCCTACTTCTGAATCGGAATTATTGCATACCTTAAATATTATGCAATATATAATTTCAATTTAAAAACTCAAAAGGAATCAGACATCCTTTAAAGAGGATCAGGATCCAGAGATGAACTTGGCAGCCTACTTTCCATTTTAAAATGCATCCAGTTTTAGATTTCATTGGCTTAATGTATAAAAATTGTACGATGCATACATATGTAGGTTATGCCCGTTATACCACTTTCCGGAGAATCAAGGAGTGTAACAGGACGGAAAAAATCTCTTTGAAGGGAAGATCAAAGGTACTGGAATCATCAAAGAGAATCCTTCGCCCGACAATAAATATATTCTTTGCCGGATGATACACTTGCATTGCACCCACCGCTCCGGTCGTGAAGACACGTTGAAGCAAGTTCCTTCAAGCATACTGCGTGGCCAAAAGGAATCAGTTTTTAAAAGGTTAGCTCAAATTCTTTCTCTGGTTCTGTGCGCTACACATTCCCTTGATGAGAATATATGGAGAAGCACTTAATCTCAAGTCATCAAAAATTCAAAACATTTTCTAAGCCAAGAGTCAGGCTAAAGTTACCGTAAAAATGCGAAACAATATGGAATAGTTGAATTTTGTGTGTAGAGAGTTCTATATGCTTATACTTATAGTTATAGTATTCATACATAGCACATTTGGCATTTAAAAGTTGCATACATGTAGGTAGCAACTCTTGTTTCTGGAATACCTTCTTTCTGTATATTTCTACCTGATGTATCACACAAATTCAAAATATCATTACGATTTCAAATTAAAAGTAATTCTCTTGACCCAAATGCAATACATTATTGAGATGATTTCAATCAACAAATTTCTCAAAATTATTTGCTAATATATATGAAATGTCTTTACGGATTAAACTAGATCAAACAACGGCACAAATTTCCTTAACGAAATGTACATACAGGTGAAAAAGAACTTTTTTTGGTCTGATACATGATGAAAGGAATATTATGATATATATATATCCCAGTTGTAGATTTTAGATCTGCAGAAGTTTTTTGCCCATTCCCAGGAATTTGAGACGGTTCTTCATACATTAAAAATGGAGGCCTTTTTACCGGATGAACAACTTCGGTATGAATGCGAACCTTTCTAATTCATAATTTAAACGAGCCATTTCATCTAGAGTGAGTAAAATGAATGGAGACGTGGATAAATGGAAAGCAAGCGTGCATATTTTATATACAACTTGTGTTTGGAGTATTTACATATGATCCACGGAGGAATAAAGAGGATTGTTGACTTTTTGTCGAAATGAGAATACTTTCTTGAATCCAAAATGTCTACATATTACATGCATATTTGGGTCGTTTGATCTCTCCATCTTCCAAGAAATGTGAGCAGGAAATTTTTTCGCAAGACTCAAAACTACCTCATGTGTACAAATGTGGGTTGTCAGTATTACCAGTGCAATACTGCAGTGCGTATTTGCCTCAGAGCTTTCCTTCAAAATGAGGAAGGAAATAAACAACAGTTTTCACTTCAGAAGATTCATTTCATACTGGAAATGCCTATATGCATTATGTATCACCTCTTTTTTAAAAAGAAATCAATCATCATCAGATGTATGGGAGTGGTGAAAATTCCAATTTCAGAAATGATCCCAAGGCACAATACTCTAAATAATTGGAACGGGTGTAGTTTTCTCTTGCATTGTTTTGCATTTAGGCTGATTGTTCACAATTAACTACTCCAAGCAAATGTGGGGAATGGTACAGAAATTGGAGAACACTAGTCATATGCAAAAACAATCCAGGTGGGTTTACTTCACAGAAAACTTACGAAACAGATCAAGAAGTGTACCGAGAGAGCTCAAAAAATTACAAGAAAAGAACAATAAAGATTCACCTCCAACAAAGGCAACAATGAAGGAGAATGATTATGATAACTACCACGAAGCAAGATTCTCCAACACAAGAGAACTCTCATTCTTTGCCGTGATTGAATACACAATTTTTTGTTACTTTGTCGTTATTTCCGTAGACGCCCTTTTCAGGGTGGATGACTTGATCCTACTTGATTTTCTCAGAGAGAAAATATCCTACGCTTCAAAATCCTCTGATAAGGGAGTACACAAGGAATGGATCAAAGTTTGTGTTCCATTACTACCAAACTTCGATAAAAATGCATCGTGTGCATAAGAATTCGACTGATTGAAGCCATAATCCGTAAATTACGTAGGTGAATACGTTTTGAGACCTGCGAAATCCTACGTGTTATTAGTGATATTACAAGAAAACGAGGTGGTATGCCTTTGATAAACTGACCTTATCATCATCTCATTCTGTTTCCAGTGCGTTTTTGTGAGGTGCCAAGATTTTTGAAACAATGTCAAGAAACTTGCGATGATAATGAATATTATGAAGATGAGGAGAAACAAGTTCAAGTGACGGCGAGAAGAGGTGGTGCACGCGTTTTGCAGAGCGCTAATGTTTCCTCACAAGAGCATCGTTGATGATGATGATGGTGTGATGTGCTGTTGATGATGGTGATTACAATCCACATCTCACCCCTTTTGATGAGTGGTTTCAAACATTAAGCCCTTTTTGAATATAATGCTGAAAATCTTAAAGCCATATAAAGGATCGAAGTGTATGCATCTCCTTGCAGAACCAGAGAGTTATGTTCTCTCTGTGAGAAAGTATATAGTTTTTTTTTGTGAGAGAACATCAGCTCAGCAAGAGATTGTTGTGAACTGTTGTACTGTGTGCTGTCTACTTGTATGCCAAAATTGCGATGTGCATAATTGTGTTACATAAGTCAGAAAAGTCACAGTTGGCTACCTCCTCTAACTTTGACTGTAACTATCCACAGCAGACTTCGGTTCACATCCCGAGCTCCTCACTTCCTTCCTTTTCTCCCAAAAACAGACGTTGGACGTACACACGCGGGTGTACTATCATCAAACTGCAGAGAAATCTGCTAGTACGAAAGCGCATTCAACCATTCATTCAAACACATTTTAGTGAGTGAAGGCTTGTCCATCTTAAGAGAAGCTTTAGTTTTTAAGACTGATGTTATGTGATGATGATGATGATGGTGGTGGTGGTGCCATGCATAGCTTATGGATTTTATAATCCTCTTGCCCTTTAGGGATTTTCATTAGATTCTTATTGAAGTAGGAAAAATGGTATCCGCCTTTGTCTTGTGTTTTGCTCAGCTTTTATTTCACTCTACTTTACCCTCATCAACCTGTTTCCCCCATTCTTTAAGACTGCGATGATGCTTGGTTAAAGTTAAAACAGCAAAAAGGAAATAGAGGAGAGTCCCCGGAGATTCTCTGGAGTAAAACGGCTGTAATAACTAATGCATATATCTTCACTCAGCAACATTGTACACAATGTAATATGCCTTTGTGTGGCACATTAAGTCAGAAAAAGAGCAAAAAATGATAATACTTATACTGCGAATGTGTTTCTTATGTTCCTTTTATAATCCGATAGCTTATGGAAATGTATCCTGTTTTTACACTCACTCACGTAAAAACTCAAGCATTCGGTTGAGTTCACTTGAGTGAGCTCAGTAAAGAGCGACTCCCAACTTTGTATATAACTTTTTTCGTTGTTTTGATCATCTAGAAATATGGTATACATTTTTTGATGGAGTGAGGCTACAGGCTTGCTTTTTTGCCTACGTAATATTTTGTATTATGCACACTCGAAACGCACCAGTTCATCAAAAAATACCTACACATTGTGTCCTCCAAAATGTACAACGCACGTGAGCACATATTTTTATTCAGGCTGGAGCCTTTAGGTTGAAGCTGTCGAACTCCGAGGAATTGTGCGAATATGCATACGAACCATTAGTGTTTATGTCATTATGCACAATTCATAGTGAAAAAAGGGTGGATGATTACCTTCCTTCATCATAATAATTTCATTTCAAATAAAGCGTCTGTCGGGACTGTCTTCAAACCACCCTCATGGGTTTAAATACCACTCACCTTCAACACGCACCCTTTTTTACTCTCTGCTTTAAACTGCCATTCAAACGGAATCAAGTACAATGGGAAATGTGCAGTTTTTGATCCATATTTTGCTCTGGGGAATATATCACTCCCATCTACATATTTACACATACTCAATGTAACGAGCAATATTTATACGAAAAAGGGTTCTCAAAATATGAGTAACAATTGAACATGATGACGTCGAGGATTTCTCTGCGTCGAGGCGTAGATTCGTCGACATTACGCATACGCAATTTCGACAGTCGCCCAACAAAGGAAGCATAAAAGGCTTAAAACTTCATTACACAAGATGTTGATCTTTTTATAGAGAGAGATGCAATGATCCCTTCTTCCTTTCATCTTTTAAAAACCGATTTAACAATGCAAATTCAATAAGTATGATGAAAGATGTTTGCTCATCATGATCATTGATGATGATGGGTTTTTACTCCTCAGCCTCGGTCCTCGGTACACATTTTGAATTGTTTCCCCATCCTTTCCATTCAGGGATTTCGTCAGCTACACGGTTTTCGCAGTGGACGAGTGCTCTAATACACCCATTGGATTTGCCCTACAGAGAAATTGTCTTTGACTGAAAGTTTTTTTTTTGAGTGGATGCATATCAATCATGGTATTAAGCACGCAGGCATAAAAGTTTATTGTGATGTGAGTAGAAGCTCGCTCGCTCGTCGGACTTCCTAATATTTGTTTGCAAACGAATTACGAATTAACCGTGATAAATGCACACTTTCATTGTACAATTATTACTGGTGCATCAAATATATCTCTACCTTCAAGTTACATTCCGACGGGAGAGCTTGCATGATTACGCGAGTGCTCCCTAAACACTTTCATAAAAGGTAGGCATTGCAAAAGATGAAAATGCATTATTGACAGCCTTCGGCCACGTTTCGTTATTAAGAACGAACGAACGTAAGCACAGAGAAAAAAGGAGATGATGTCTAGTGATATGGTTGATAGGTGCAATGATGGCAGAATGAAAGATGCGAAGAGAGAGAAAAAACTTGAAATCATAATCGTAATAATAATAATCATAATATCATGTAATGCGGCCCATCATAAGTTAAAGTGCCTACTTCAAAATCTCATGTCCAATATAGCTTTAAATGTAGATCTCCTGAAAGGATTTTTATAGGAAATACATGGGCAGATTGGACCATAGAATGATGACGATGATCGTCATGAGGAAAGTAAACAAGACAACTTCATCAATAACTTTCATCATCATTCATGGCAGAAATCACGTCTTTTCTTCTGCTCAGCAGACCTAATATACAAATACGTATATGCAATCATCCGACGTGGGCAAGCTGTGTATTTGATTCGAAGCCTTTTTTCAATATAGCCATTGGCATGTGCATAATATGCAGGTACCGTATAGAATCGTATGGATAAAATGATCGGTAATCACAACTGAAGTATTCTGGAAAGATTTATTTAAAAGCATAAATATACCTTTGATTGGTCCTTAAAGAACTCATTTTTGTACCGTTTTTGGGATCAATATAATGATATTTAAACCCTGTCAAGCCTCTCCTGTTTAACAGGCCGATGAGCATAAATAATATTTCTATTATTTTTTGAGTTGTGTGTGCACTTCAGCTTTTATTTATTCGTGTTTACTTTCTGCTTCTTTCAGAGATGTTGTTTTAAGTTTATCTGAGTAAATAAACAGAGATACTCAAGGCAATTATGTAGTTTTTAGCTTTTGCGCCTGTTTGTTCTAACAGCTCCCATGAGTCGTTTGCATGCTTATTCGCACAGAATTTTTAAAAAGGTGGCTGGTTTTTCCCCTCTATAGTCTACCGCCGTGTCTCATAACAATCTTAGCTCATCATCAAACAACCTTTGGTTTACGGCTTATATACCGAGGTTCCTTGTTGGAGACATTTTTCTTCTTTATATTTCAGAGCTTCTGTTTTATGCTACTGCTGAAAAGCTCTGTTTTCACTCATTTGACATAAAACACTGAGCAATCTCCTTCGTCTTGGTCGTGCTATTTACAACCTCACAGCTGGAAGTCTTTTTTCGCGAATGAAGAAACAACAGTCTCAGAAGGAACCGCCGAGCCAATTTACATAAACGTGCAGAAAATTAATGGTAATATGCTTGAATGAAGGAGAATACTCTGGTAAAATGCGACCGACAAAAGTAAAAGTATGCAACAATAACAATATACTTTTAGCATTAGTTCTGCTTCTGCATCTCGAAAAAAGAGGCGAAAAATATGCACACCTTGTATCTACATAATACATACATGTGTGCCTGTGTGACAAAACACTAAGTAAAGGAAACTTGAGTAAATGGAACTCGAGAATCTTTTTACTCCTTTTCCGATTCTCAGTTCCTTTTTCCCTAGGATTCTCTTGTGAATCTCCTTTTGAGCACTGTGAAAATCAGTTTAAATCATCTGCTCTGTACCCTACTCATGACTATACATAAGACTAAAAAACAAGAATTTTTTGCCGTGAGTTCGTGACAGAATTCTGTGTTTCATGGTGAAATACTAGAAAATATGTGTCAAGTGACACGAAGTGCTTATGAAACGAAGAAGAAGAGAACTCACTCCGCTTTTTCTCCCTTCCTCGAAGAAAAGAACTTTCGAGTGCTTCCTCTTCCTGCGTCTTGGTCACTTCTGCTGTGATTACCATTTGCTTTGAAGCTCGTATATGAAATTGCACGTTCCCACTTCTTCATCATTTGCCATTGCCATGCGTTCGTGATGTAGTTTACGTGCACATGTTGCTACATTTGCTACAGACCTTTTGTTCTATATTGAGAATTTGGAAATCATATATACACTATATAATGTCCAACTATATGCAAACTGTACACGCGTCATGAGAGAGAAAATACTTTTCTTCAGCTCTTATCCCTTTTTTATCCGGCTGCTCAACGACTGACAAGTAGCTCAGTTTGTGCCTTTACCTCTAATAAACTGGAGCTTGTGCCCTCGTGCCGCCCTCCTGTCTTCCTTCAACTAATTTTCCCTCGAACTGAACTGTGCATCAACATTTCTTAGACATGATTCGAATACTTTAATGTCACAAGGAAAAACTTGTGTGACATTAATGCACGTACACTGTAAAGCACAACATAACATAACATTGCACCACTTCCACTTTCATCTCTTCAGCTCCCAGGTTCACGGATACATCACAGATGATGAATTTTATGCGAGAGGAATGCGAACGCAAGAAATGGTGACACTAACGATATGTGCATTTATATTGCGAAGAAATGTACGTACATTCATATAAATCCACCTTAATAATGGAATGCCTCTCCTCCACGGCTGATCTACTCTGTAATATGGCCGCTGTCGTGATCCGTGATTGTGCTCTATGATATAGTAATGCATAAAACTTGTATGAAACTGAAATCCTTAATCCTGGCAAAAGGTATGGTATAAGTATATGCTGCTTGCAGAATCACAACATGAATTCGCCGTCTTCATAACAATAAATGTGTACATATGAATGAGAAAAGAGCGGGTGAAACAGCATTGTGGTAGTGGCAGTAACAGTAAGATCAAAACACAAAGGAAACCGTCACAGTCACAGTGAATGGAGACGTCACAAGGAAACAGGCATTTCTAAAGGAATGAAAGCCACTGGCCCGAAACTGATTTGATCCACAGTGCTTCCTCCTCCATTTCCTAAGGTTCTCCGACTTTGCCCGGTGTAAGTAGCAGAGGTATAATGTAATGTACCAATACCATATAACTTTTCCGGCTTCCTTGTACGAAATACAATAGTGTTGGCGAACCCAAAGGAAAATGTATATTTCTTAAAATCTACAAATATAGGGAGTCGGAAGCTCGGGTTAAAAATGCGCATCAAGACAAGCGATTGCATCACATTACATTACATATTCAGCATATTAGACACATGTGCGAAGAATGCAGAAATCTTGGTTCACTTAACTTTTAAACTTGACTCACTACGTATGCATGTTCTTTTCCACAAGATTCCTATCTGACGGGCATTTTTTCCTGATATCTGAAATTGAATGGATGGATCTTTTTTCTCTACCTGTGAAGCTATATATATACATATATACGTGCAGCATAATGCTACCGTTCCTTTTGAGTTGTACCATGTCACTCGCATCACATGCACCAAAATGCGTGTAATTCTATTTGCTTTTATATTGCATTATGTGTACGAACGTACGAACGTGGTTCTTGCGTATCACAAAGGAAAAAGTGAATGCGAGTATTAAACAGGCGAGGCGATGCGAGTTGCAGCAGCATATTTTACTCTTCTTCCAACTCCTCAGCTCCCAGCAGAAACTCACCACATTGCACCTCTCTCCAAGAAGAAAATTCAGAGAGAATAAAAATCCCCATGAAAATCTGGCAACGGATACGGAATCAGTTACATTTATGATGGTGATCATACAAAGTGGAAGAAAATAGGGGTTTCTTCACTACCACACGATATGGGTTTCTTGCTGTCGTCAGATTTTTTCTTCTTCTTCTCCTCTATGAAATGATACTTTAGTGTGAGTGGCAAGGAGGAATGGGAAGTAATATTGGTTTGCATATTTGAATGGTTTTCTCCTCCTCGTCAGATATACCAATACACATGTACAACTGCAAATTCATATGTTTCCACATGTAACTTGTCTAGCGTACAGATGTAAAAGGTAAAGAAAAAATTGCTGAACATGACGCGTCGTTGTCTTTCCCTGATGCGTCAGATCAAATGTCTGCATAAGCATGAGCAACAGCATTTTTTACATGAGTATCTATACTCTCTCTATGTCGTTACGAAAGATCTTCTTGGGCTTGTGTTACACTCAGAAAATACAAGGAGTAAAAGGGCCGAAAAATCATAGTTAAAGAAGGGAAAAAGTCGTAAAGGGATGTAAACTGGAAGTGAAGAATGACTGCTGATTGCACAGGGCGTCAATTGAGTCATCTTGAACCACACAGATTTGACAGCTGCAGTTATATAAAAACTTGACTGCTCGTTCACACTCAACGAAAGTATAGTGTCAACTATGTTGCCTTCTTATATAAGATAAAAGCTAACCCGCATGGTAATGCATTCTTTATTGTGCGGAGGTTTAAAAAATCTCTCTCTCTCAGATTCTTCATCTCGTCACCTGTGTACATTGAAGAGGGCAAAAAGGATGCATTCCATGCAAGTGACTTTGATCCAGATGGATGAGTTTTTCAAAGTGAAGATTTTTGCCTTCCAGTTAGACAACTCTTCATGCCTCCCTTGTGCAATTAATACAAAATCTTATAAAAAATTTCCTTCAGCAAATGTCTTACTATTTTTTGCTGTAATAAATAGTACTGCACGTGGTAATTCTTAAAGGGAAACTCCAATGTTTAAGTTGTAACAATAACACTTTTACACTCGGTTTTATATGCATAAAAATGTAGTTTCATTTTCATGCGTGTGAGAAGAATATGTGTACCATCAAGACTACTAGAAACACGTACAATCTCAGAACAAGGGAAGGGACGGCTCGATGACTGTAATATTCACGATTTCAGCATATCGTTAGGAGTTGACAAGCGCATAAATCCAACTCTGTTCTACACAATTCAATGAATTACTACTGCATTCTATTCTCAAAAAAGCTTCAGCCATATTACACACACGCATGTCTCACTATGCTGTTGTTAAAATGCAGTAGCTAGATGCATTATAACCATTTCAAGAAGAGATGAGACAAAGGCAGTGCAGGCAAATTGTGGAAAGCGTAGAAAGAAAATGTGGAGATTTGCTGTTGTATAAAAATCTGAGAAAAGAAGACATTTCCTTTGTTAGCGTGTATGACTGTTTCTCTTTGTTGAATTAAAGGCAGTCAGTCAGTATCACGGTCATAACGCGCAACAACAGGAGGCTCTGTTATAAAAGGAAAACATGAACGCATTTACATTTACGTTTTCTGATGCATTTTTTGTGCTTGAAAAAACTAAGTTTTCTTTTCGTGCAGAGCAGTGAATGAGCATATCGTCACATTATAGTAAAGTGTGTTACTTATTACGTGTGTTCTACTATTTGAGTGTTTGAAACGTCACTCGTGTCGACTTCTGTCTAGAGAAATGGAAATGCTCAGAAGGATGTCCTTATTACTAGATTTCATGGTATTAGATCCTCAGTTCCTCCACATTATTACTCATATGTTTTGCTTGTTATTATTATTATTGTGGCATGGGTATTATCGTTGATGGCGATGCGATGCGATTGCAGAGTCGTCATCACTGCTATAATGTTATTATTACGCTTATCAGCAGCTACATCATCGACGCAAAAAGAGTGCAAGCTCATGTATGCACACCACCATATGAGTACATTTTTTCAGACTAATAACTTTTCATTTTGCCTTTGCTTGCACTTTTTGTTATTGTTCGGACAAAGTGCATATGTTGTCGCAGTCACTTTCAGTGTGAGAAGGAAATTAATGTGAAAATGCACAAGTTGCAGTAATTTTATTTTTGTTCCCATTAATGGGAAATTTATTTTGAGAATATAGATACATGTTTGTGAAGACAAACACTTTCCTGAGTACATAGTACTGAACTAACGGTGTAGCATACTTGATGTGTATTTCCAATGGGAAAAATTATTAGTTCATTCCAAAAATGAATTGCTTGTTAAGGTTAACAATGGCTCAGAACAAGTTAGTAGCGTGATGCATGATGATTTGCATTTAAAGAATGAGTCGAATCGGACACACATATGTGCACGCTTTTTCTCAAGTCAAAACAGATTGAAGCTGTCAACAACTAATACTTAAAGCGTCTCTCGCATATTTTCTTAATTTTGAACTGTGTAAGCACGTTAGTCAGTGAGACAAGATAAAACTCAGATTTATTATATACGCTCAAAATATTACCACTAGAAGCGTTCTTGCGCTTAGTCATCCTCTGTTTGGCGAACAATTAAAATGCTTAAGCACGAGTTAAAATTAAAAGACCTCTGTGATTTAACAATGTTCTTCAAATATGCATATCTGACAAGTAAACGAATTTTTTTGTGCACATCTGCATCATCCTGATGTGCTCGCTCTTGCTTGCACATTCCTCATTACGTCAATTAGCAGTGGCTGCAGAAGGATGCCAGTAATAAAATGAATGGAATTCATTAGTCAGCCCGAGCTTCTTTACTGACTTGATTTGACTCGCCAGTCGCCACAATTCGTAAGTGACAAGGAAGCCGTTGAAAGAAGATAAAATGAAAGATTAGGGAAGTGAAGACGAGAAAGAGGAGGATTGTTGGGAGTTAGGTTGGTCATGGGTAGTCATAATTATTGTCACTTTTAGTTAGTCCCTATACCTTCAAGATATTAATGGACTTTTTGAAGACAATTTTCAACATTTTAATGAAGTTGTAGAGTGCTGACAAATTTAACGTACAAATTGTCATTCTCTGCAATAATAAAAGTCATGAGACTAGGCTCTAGATTGTATGCATTCATCGTTTTATGCTTTGGTGGACGTATATTTTCATATCATTGCTGTTGGAATCAGTTTTGATATTTGTATGGAAAAACTTGACTGTTTTGGTTGTTTGGTTTTGTTTTGTCTACGACGACACTGAACCTTATGAATATATGGGTGGACATTTTGTACTCTCGTCTTCTGTACCCCATAATCCTGTCAGATGCAACATCAATTATAGTACATGGAAAAAGTCAATAAAAACAAGTTTCTCGATTCCCAATTCGATACTTTTTTTGTTGGAAAAAGCAATAAAACCAATAATCCAATCACGTACGTATCTCGCTTGGAATCTGACTGTAGAAAAAAATGTATTCGAGGGAGAAAATAATAGAGACTTTGTGGAATGTGGTAGACAAGTACCAATCATTTTCATTTTGCTGCTTTTGTTTTAAGCAGCAGCGCATGTCCATGATTGTCTAATGTTTGCGGGTCCATGAAACTCATGTAATTGTAAATACGTACAGCATCAATGGAGAGAGATATGTACATTTTTAAAGAAGTCTTTTCTCCATTATTGTTTAACAACCTCACTCTGACAGCACACATTAGACATGTATACAAGTAAGCAACTATAATTCATTTAATCTTCAAACAGTAAGGATCCACTAAAGAATGGAGGAAACAATGGAAGAAAAAAATATATATATACGAACAGAAGTTGCATGCAAAAGTGGATGGATGCCCATAAAAACCACCAGATTTCAACCAAGCCCAGCAAAAAACAAAAAAAATCCTTTAACAACGAAGAAAACGAAATAAAATATGCATTAATTATCTCCCAACTGGTATGACTTCACCAAGAAGTCCTACCAAAGGTATTCGATGCATACTCTCAGAACAGCACACACATATTTTTTCTCCCATTTGAAACAGGTGCACCAGCACATAATGATATTCTATGACTTAATGGAGAATATATACACCAACTTTACAAGTGTTTTACTTTTTTCAAGATTTTATACAAACAAAAACTAGTGTCTTCACTTGAGAACATCCTCAAGATCTTTTTCTCCATCATCCTTATAACTCCTTTCATTAAACATTATCTCATACGGAACCTGTTTTTTCTGATGAAGTGCATTTTTACAGGAAAATGGTGAGATCCACTTCACGTATTATACTGATACACCATCATATCACAGAAAAATATACTTTTCTCCTGAGTCTACAGAAAAAAAGCAAAACCGATAATCATTGGATGGATTACAATGTTTCCATCAAAATCTACAATAATGGCTCCGTTCCGTTCAATAGAGAGTGCGTGCATGGTGTTCCCGATCGTTGCCAGTTTGATTATGATGAAATAATGAAACACATTTTTGAGTGCGTGCAGTACTTGACGAGGGAAGTTTTTCGCGTAAAACTCTATGAGGCAGGGAATCAAGCACCGGTATAAATGTACATCTCTTCGGGAGAGAGAGAGGAGAAATGTTCAAAAGACATTTTATCCGACACCATGTGGTGCTTTCTTAAAAAATGCATGCATGTCCATAACAATTTTTGTCATGTACATTTTATGATAATGCATCAAGTAAACAACACCACTGAACATGTAGTATTTATGCATAATCACAGATTGTCAGAAGGATCCTCTTGTTCCTGAGTTTGATTGCTTTGACATCAACGTAATATATGCATAAAGCGCCTTCTTATGTAGACTCATCTTCTTACGCATAGCACAGCCCCTTTCATATCTAAACAAGAGGAAAGATGAGGTAAACGTGCTCCTTTCCTTTGAAATAAATATATCTACATTTTTCGTTTTATCTTCTCGGCACGAGAAACTTCATAGAGCATAATATCATTGCGAGTTTTTATTTTACTAGCACCTTTGTCATAGTCGTAATGTACATAATATCATGTAAAATTCACTATACGAGCTTATGCTTGCAGCCTTAAAAGCTGCAATAAGAACCTGGAAGAAGAAAGTAGGTGTATAGATAAGTTCGGCAGGGGAATAAATGTATCTACCTACTTAGAGATATACCTACGCCATCATCATCCGCAAGATCGGATTGAGCAAAAATTCATTTTTTGTTTGCTCCCCTCCTCATGATAATAATCATCTTTTAAGGGTATATATGCATGTGCTAAATTGATGCGATTCTTTCTCCAAAGTATGCATTTCGTATAAAAAAGTTTTGGTAAAACGGAGTTTTTTGAGAGGTCGCTCGCTTGGAGTGTTTAAAATTTTTGAGAAGGTGCCAGCCTGACAGCTCCTGTCACAAAAGCTCAACAAACCACTTGTCAGGTTGAATTTTTCTCATTATTACGAAGGAAATAATGGTAAAGGTTTGAAAAAGTATCATCTCTTCAAAGTATCAACTCTGCCTATAAATCTATGTATGTGTGTGTTTGCATCTCTTCCTAAAATGTTCCTCCTGTTATTATATATTGTGCGTACTTTGTTGACTGTTATGTTAAGTGACACACCCCAAAAAAAGTTGTTGAAGAGAGGAGAATGGGATGAAGAAGGCTTTTAGACATTTCACTTGCTTCTGCCTATTCCTATCTCGTGTGAAAAGTGCAGATTTCAAACATTTTTTGAGGATTTAATATCAGCCTTTTTGAAGAGGAAAAAATATGCGTATTCATAGGTTCATGCACGTGGTTGGGCTTGCTCACATTTTAATAGTTATTGCGAGGGACGTCTCTCAAAATGGAAACATAATCGTTCACGAGAAGAGCCACACGGCTGCCACACAACAGCTTGTACTGTCGGTTTTTTGGACGATGCCATTCTGTCTCATCTACATTTCTTTAGACATAATTCTTTCCCTAATGGTTTTTATCCAAGTACTAGTGTCTTGAAGAGTTTTTCCCCGGGTCGATATACTTAAAATACTGATGAATACTCAGGGATGCAAAGCACCAAGTGTTTCAACACACATTTAAGTGAGAGCAGATTTTTGGGAATTTTCTGAGAGGCGCCGTTTAACGGCTAAGTTGCCAGCTAAAGTAGATTCGGAGGAGGAAACAAATGTGCAAAAACTTATTTTAGACGTACAGATGCAGAAAGAACTCAGTCATTTACAACAATTTGCTATATTTCAGGTGAAGCTCCAACATGAGTTTTGGAACACTGTCGAGATACAAATTCCAGACTTACGCTCTGTCAAGGTTATCAATTTTCCCCTATAGATCAAGGTAGCTGTCACGTGGTATTAGTGGGATACTTCCCAGATGTACACGAATTCTGGAAGGATAATGTAAAGCGCTATATGTATATGCTTATGCATCCTCCGGCAACATTCCATTGTTAAGAAAAAACGAAAAAGTAGTAGTGAAATGGAAGAAACTCGTGTCGATAAGAAGCATAAAAGTTGTGCAATTTAGTAGCTAAGAAAATTAAATCCAGCTTCTTCATGTTTTCGTTCTTATTACAGAAACAGAAATGAAAAGGCCTTACAAAAATTGCTTATTTCGCTTTTTAACAAGTTTTTGTAATTAACGCAAGCATATATAACAGTACAACTGGGTGTATATAGCATTCTGAATTGAAGGAATGCGCTGCGTTGTACTAACAAACTGTTCACACATCTCTCCTTTCTCTCTCTTATCTACAATTTGAGTTTAAAAATGAATTGAGATTGTTATAAGTGCCTGTCTCTCCGCTTCCTACTCACTCATCTTTTCCACTTGAATTGCCCTATTCGCCAAAAAATCGACTATTTTATATCTCTGCCTTCTTTGTGAAGGGAGGGAAGGCATTGTACAAAGTGCACAAGAGTAATAGCCTAAGTTTAATTCGAGTGCAGTCTTTTTTTACATTCCCCAAAGAGCGCTCACACAGAATCACACCAGTTTCATAATGTGAACGTACACCATTGTTAGCTAACTTGATCAAATTACAACAAGCATTGAAGACTTTTTTCTCTAAGAAAAATGAATGCAGTTTATGGATAAAATAAGCCGTTTTTGAAACAGCAAAGAATACTTCAGTTCAGCGAAACAGTATCTCACTACTAACAAGGTGATTCATACACATTTCATCTGCTATATATCACCCATTTAACCACCATTGTATAAGCATGGATATTACTATATTACACTCATAACGACACTTTGTATAATATTATGCAAGGGCTATATACAATGTCTTCAAGTCTAACATTTTTATTCAGACTCGCCTCTAATAAAAATCTCTACATTTACAACATGCACTCGTAATGAAATAGTTGTTGTACCCATGAAAAATTGTGAATATACACACATATTTCGTGAGCTTATAAAAACTCTGACTCTGTGAACTTTTGCTTTTCCTCGAGAAAACACCAGAGAGATCTCACATTTTGCAGCCTTTTTCCTACGAGGTATTTATGTGAGTCGCTATATTGTGAGGACATTATCACATGACTTATGTACATTTCAGCTCTTTTTTCTTCTCCAAAGAAGCTGAGAGTGAGGGAGAAACGAGAGAGCAACCAGCAAGTAGTAGCATCATGTTTATTGGTGTCTGCTGCTGGTACTGGTTTGTCTTGTTGCAAGAATAAAAAATATGAAATGAAGTAAAACATATAGAGGCACTTTAGGGACTTTTTGGCTACGCAAACTCTTGCTATTAGCTTGTTCATCTTACTGCAGAAGCAATACAGGAGAAAACTGCTCCAAGCCCATTAAAATAAATCAAAAGCGTACTTAGTGTTTAGTACTTTTTAAGAAAAAAACATACATTGGACGATACCTAAACATAATAATAATAAAAGGTCGCGACTTAAAAGAAAATGTGTAGAGACAGTGTGTCTGCTTGCGACCAAAAAACTCGTGAGAGACATGCCGCTTCCAATGTTAACTTTTGTGCGTTGTTTCGAGTGGCAAATATTGTCTTTATATGCCGTTTTCTTATCATCATGGTGTGCTTTACACTTGATTTGTAACCTTGCATTGTGCTATGTTAAGGACAATATTGTGACGGGGAAAACAGCTTGTGAATGTATGAGCTCTCAGGGTGGATTTCTCTCTCTCGAATTTCTCGTCAATATAACTTATGAGATTCTATGTAATTGAAGAAGCACAGCTAATACTGGCCAATGCACTTGAAATTTTAATGATTTCGGCCAACGTGTTTCCTTTCCCGTTGTCAACAACATAATTTACCATCTTTATTTTACTAATCAGAGTCGCCTTTTTAATTACGACAGAATGCCTATGAAAATTAGCTGTGAACGTGAATACTTTTTACTTTGTATAGCTAAACTTGTTTACTATAATAGTGCAATAAACAATTGAGACAAAAGTCATACGTTTTGAACTTTCACAGGAATTAAAAGAAAATTGAGTATTGTTAGGCGTGTATATGGTGTTTTATGTGCGCCCAGCTCACCGCTGAGTTTCACTGACTAAGACAAATATCAGCAAGCAATCGCTATTTTTACTATTGTTGAAGGCGAGGGTAATAAGGTGTGGTGCTTGTTCGTAGTGGTTTTATATTTTGACAAAAAACAAAGCAAACTATCAGAGATGTGGAGTATGCGAGCAAAGTGAAACTTGTCCAAACTTATCTCAAAGGGTTTATGAAAGTATTAACAATCACAAGATAAATTATTATCATTCATAGTCAGTATAGTTTAGAAGAGGATTATGGGAATAGCCGCTTAAACACATGTGTGCGTAGTGGAATTTTGAAAGGGAGGGTTTTCTGAAATATTCAATAGACGAGCCTACTTTAGTTATTTGTGACAGGATGGATTATTCAATGTAGAAACTGGCAAAATATATGAATATGGTAGAAGTATATGAATACTTTTAATATTCATAGCACAAGCCACGCATTCATCATTGTTTGTATGGTGGATTACTTGTGGGCATAATATGATTAAGCTTTAATATTTTGTTACTCCCACGATGAGAAAGGTGCAGTAATATGCTCCACCACCCACTCGCCACCCTTGTCTAGTTTGCTGTGTGCAAAAAAATCTGCACTAATACCGAGAGATGAATTATGACAAAAGTTTGCTGTGCACAATATTAGGGCGTGCGACGAAATTACGTTTTGCTACATTTTACTATATGGTGATATGTGCTCAGAATATAAACTGATATTATTCTACATTCACCGCCACTTTTAAAATTGTAATTTATATAGACTCCGATTTATCAACGCTTAAATTTATATTTACCAAAAGGCTTTCATACAAAAATTTCTAGTCTTTGTATAGCGCTATATACATATATGGTTTTACGGTGGTATACTTTCTACCATTTTCCATTTCCTATATTAATACTAATACCCTATTAAATTTTTATACTATACGTGCTATGTGTCGGGCTGTGTGAAAAGCCTTTATAATTTTGGAATAGGGCTGTTTCAGGAAATGACTTTTGCACACACACATTCACTCACTCGATTCTGTTCAGCTTTGTTGAATAGCACATCCGCTCGTTTCAAACTCACTCATTTCATCAGTGGGAAACTTAGGGTCATAATGAATTGAAAGTAAAACAAAATTTAGCGACAGAGTGATACATACATACATACACCATAAGCCCTCACAATCTGTTCCAATAAATTTATTACAACAACAAAAATGTGATGTTTGCATGCCTTATCGAATCTACCATATAGCACTCCTAAGCATATACATCTGCACATATATATGAACGTAGATATGTGGGAAAAGGGGAAAACGAGGTCCGTTTAGTATGGGAACTAGGAGAATGTATACCATACCATATACCTCGATTGGGCAGCTCCCCCTCATTTCTGTATCCGGTGACAAAGGTGGGCGATTCACTTGTATGTGCGTGCGTGTTTCAGTGTTGCAGTAATCAACAAAATGTAAACAACCTGTGGCTTTCTTGTAGCAACTCAAGTGCCACACCGTTACAGAAATATATGTCATCCTCATCCCTATAGCCATTCACCATTGAACGAGACACGGCATATCGTATAGATATTTTATAGACTAGGTGATGAAATGTAATAAAAATGCATCGACACTGATGATAATAATATGATGGTTGTCTGCAATCATATTCTTGTTTTGACACTATCTAACAAGGTTCGACTTCCGCAAACATGCGCAGCTTCTACATACAATGTGCAGATTTGATAAACAAAAAAATGTTGCAGAACTTGTATGTTTGCAAATTTATATGGTTTCATTCAGCCTTGCATATTTTCACGTCTTATCTATTAACACTTGATTGAACCAGAAATTAAATTGTGTAAAAAGCGTGTCCATAATATCACTTGTAAATTTTCTGATTATCACCAGCAATGAAATCATGAAAACATTTGGAGACTTTGTCTTGCTTTGCGAGCCATACATGCGGATAGTAAATTGCATCATAAAAAGCTTCTCTCTTCTTTTTGGTATGCGCTTTTGTAGCATTCATAAAAGCGTAGTTAACCTCAAGTTCATCGCATCACCATCATCAGCATTATCATATAGAATGGCAATTACCATAAAAACTGATGACCACACGAAGAAAAACTGTCGGGGTGAGTATAGAACCTAGACCTATTGTAATGTCTATATTAGCCTCATCTTCTTCAGATATGAAACGCTCGTGGAAGTCCAGTTCATTGAAAGTTACATTATATCCCTGCTCGTTAGTTACACGGAGTAAGCCATTTCCATAAATCCCATCTAGGTACTCCGCACTCCACACATCTAATATTCGTATGTGTGGATGTGGAGGGCATGGTGCTTGGTGCTGGCTATGAATGCAAATCAAAATTCTTTTTTCTTCTTCATCTCCATTCTATTCAAATAAGCCCACCATACCAACTTCCATCCCAACTTTGCATTTTATTGCACAAAAGACGATATTAAAATGACATATTGGGTCGTTGAATGACACGTTTCTGACAGGACACCCAAAGGGTCGAGTATGTACTCATGGGCATTCACATCGCGCACAAGCGCCATCATCATAATATCACAACGATAATACTAAGAAGAAAACTAACCATCACCATCACTTTTTTTTGAAAACAAGTAGAGCTGCACGAGTTGGAAACACATAAAAAAAGTACTTTTGAGAGAAGTTGCCTTTGCCAAATATGGCATGGGAGAACATGTTGAAAAATAAGTAGCATTTTGTATACATATTACTTCTCATGCGTTTCTCTACTAATACATCCCTGGCAGAGAGCATGCGTGGAACGAGCAAAAATATTAGAAAAAATCATGCTCACGCAGGATATGTTTCCTTCGCAAGAATAAAGGAAAGAGGTGTTTTTATTTTATGGCAATGCTAATAAATTTCCAGCACTAATTTGCCCGAAATGTTTGTAGCCACTCAAGACAAAAAGGAAGAAAAAAAGTATGGATACAGGGAGATTGTGAAAATGTGTACGATACGGGAAGAAAGAGACAACTCCCATTGTCTTACGGCTTCTCATTGAATCATCATCATCATCATGACTTGAATATATGAAGAGGAAATTTATTATCTCTTATTGTCTTTTTTATGCAACATTATCCCTCATCTTTCCCCGTTTCTCTCATATAGACGCGGACGGAGACGAAGAAAAACAGTTTTGGAAAAAGTGTGGTTCTCTTATTAGTTTTCAAATAGACGGACAGATGAATGAAAAATGTGCATATTACCTATGTATGAATGCAGCCCGTATTAATATGTAAACTACATTCTTGCAGCGTCTCAAAAAATATATCTTATGAACCATACATTCCCTTCTGCCTACTCAAATCTGTACATATACATAAGCACACGGTAGTATATTACATGGGCAAGTTGACGTGTATTATTGTCTTCCTAAAAAAGTAGCAAAAGAGTTAAAGAACTTACTTTGTTTTATATCATCGCGAACACAACTCTTTAAAACATCCATTTATTTGCATATGTATTATGCACACAAAAAATGTACTGCATGCGTCATGCATGAGTGGCTATATGAAATGCTGGCATTTTTCCCGTTTTCGAAAAGGCTTTTTGTAGCAAAAGGCTCTCTCCTCTACTTAAGCGGACATACCTTTTTTAGCTCATTTGAAGCTTGAATTCCTCCAAGATGTTTGCATACGCACATTAGCATATTACTCGTTACAAAAAAACGCTCCCACATATATTTCTTTCTATGCCTAAGTAGTCGGGTAGAGAGGGATAAAACGCTCCTTAATTCTTTTAAAGAAACCAATAATTGTTTCTATGCTTGATTAACTAACAATGCCATGCGAAAAATTTAATTATCCCCTGAGAATATGCATATATATATTCATACTTATTTTTCTAATATACCCGAGCATTTTGCTTCCATCAAAACGACAAGTTTCATATTGCATCCTCCTCGCTGTCTATATTATTATTTTGGTTTTTATAAAACTTGTAATTCAATTCCTCACTACCGCACAGCAAAACGAAAGTGCTCATTAACAAATCCCAAATCCAATTGAGCTTCTTCACTCAAAACGATTAAAAAGTCCGACACGGATTTGCATACTTCTTCCACTAAATCCTCGAAAAATTTGCCGATAAATATTTATGTACATATGTGATGTAGTAATTACAAGAAAATAGTATGTTCTTAAGCTCCATTGCTGTGGCTAATTAACCCAAAAGAGCAGATACGTTTCGTTTACAAAATCTTACATAATTGGTAAATACACCAGACGTATTTATAAATGTGCAATGAAATTCCATCATTGTGAAGAATGTCATGATACGATCCATGTTAGTCCTAAAAACGATTTTAATGGGTTTGGCAATAAGGAGTTTAGTGATGTGACAAAAGGATGAAAGGGAAAGAGCCTGAAGCTTTCTGACAACCATAACTGCAGTGCCTTCATCATGGCATCATCCATTGCCATAAAGAAAATGGATAGACAATCACAAAAAAAACCTTCTTATGCACTTGCTAATTACTGTTTATTTTCTTTTTGACCATCTCTTAGGGGCAATTACAGAAGCTTCCTTTTTAATAAAAAGTTACAAAAGCAGTTACCTTTTCAATAACAAGAGAACTAATGGCTCTGTAATGCTTTAATTAAAGGAATTTGCATTGGGAATAAGAAAAGACAAGCTTCTCCATTTTACATGGGATATCATTAAAAAGTGTTTTGCCTTTCTGTTTTGGAATAAAAGTGGGTTCAGTTCGTATTTTTTGCAACTCATTTTTTTACCATTATCAACATCAAGCTCATCCTGGCTGCTGTGCATTCCGCTGACTTGCGAATTATGTTACGTGTGATTGACTGATGAGACGGATTTAGTTAGTGTTCTCTCCATTGTCTAATACTTTGGTCCGATTACAGGAGGCGAGAGTATAAAAAGGAGATTTGCTTTCAGTTAGCTTAAAAAATCCTCGAGCGGTAAATGTGATGCAATATTGGAGTTGCAAAAAAGGGAAACACATTTTAACCTGTCAACGATAGGGAATAAAAAATTCTGGTAAGAGAGGTATGCCACATCATGCAATAATAACAGCATGTGGAAATAATAGGATGATGCCTGTGTGCCTAATTAGTTTTGTAATTGTTTACGTTTCAAAGACATTAATAGCGGCTGCAAGCTGCAATTTATAGCTTGCGCAAAGCCGTAGAACGACATCATCAAGCAACTTTTGCTTCCACACATTTGTACGGGAAATATATGGTTGCATGTTTATCGCATATTTGAGAGAAGTAGACATTGTGGTGCTTGTCTGGTGGTGGGATACTAGGATCAATGTTTGCAAACTTTCAGTACAAGTCCCTAATAATCTGAATTTCTATAAATCTCTGTAAAGTATACGGATATGGGTTCTACTTCTACTCCACACGCACATGCCTTCAAAAAATCTTAAAATTAGAAAAATTATCATTTAGACAATTTCCAAGTTTTTGTAGTTTTAATTGTGTCTAGCTAATAGTAAGTAGTTTTATGAACAATAGTTGTAATATTATAGCTGTTAGCACCTCTGAAAGATGTTAGTCTCGGCCATTTGCTTATTTCTGTAGAAAAGCCCCAACTCGAGTACATAATTTCGTATGATAATCAACTATTCTAGATCTAGAACGATGCCATCCCAGCTGCTAAGCTTAATATTTTTCTCTACGGTCATCACGTACGGCTTACAAAACGTAATCTTCGAATAAACGGGGGTTAAAGACAGAAGCATGACTTTTTTTGTAAGAAACGTTCTCTGAAAAATAAAGACATCTTTCTTTAAAGAGACGCGTTTTACAAGATGTTTATAGTAAACTCCACGTCCCTTCCCCCAAGATTGAAACTGTCTTTACCTCGATTTAGACGTTACAGTCAACAGCTCTATTCCCCTCACGAAGAAGTAGGAAAAAGGGTCATTGAAATCAGAATAAAATAAATGAAGGGAGCCCGAGAACATTAATTCACGTCGGCTAGTCACATAAGATAACTCATTTTGAATGGAGTCCACAGGCCGAGTTTTGCGTTTAGAGAGAAATGACTCTGACTAACAACGTGTTCGGTAATGTATCATTTCTTTCTAAATACAAGCTAAACAGTCTCAAAGTCGTTTTTTATCCGAAAGAAAAATATCCCTTGTCCATATTCTAGTTTTCATGGACTTTCATGCCTCTGAGGTGAACAAGAGACTACCTAAATACACCTCACGTAAACCCAAACTCTTTTGTGATGTTTCAAGATTGCTGGAAGCAAGGACGATCGTACTCTCAGGTAGGTAGATTTCTATTGAATCTTGGGCTACTCCCTTAGAAATTGTGTGGAAACATGACTTCCCTTCACACACGCATGGATAAACGGTAGTTGTAGCGTGAACACATGGTTCGACACCCTTCCAGCGTATTGTGATCGCCACATCGCCAGTGAACTTTTTTTCAACAGCGGATCTTTTTCGACTTTTTTCATCCTGTGGCAGTTTAAATTGTGCTGTAGGTAAATTGATGCCACCCTGATTGTAACTTGCCTTTTCTGTTAAAAGAACACTGCCCAGTGATTATGAATACATGATACAGATAAGTCACGTGCATATGTACACGGCATCAGGTAAGCGATAACAGGTCAGACAATATTTTGCTCATTGTATCTTCGAGGAACAATGATTACCTCCTCCTGGGTCAAAAATATTATGATTATGAAGTAATTACCTCAACATGAAAATGCATATACGTGGACTACTTTCGTTTCCTGGTTAGGTCAGGAGGAAACGCTAGAGGTAGAAGAGGACTTTATAACAGAATCAGAAATTAAAATACACAGATGAAGATAAATCTGGGACCGTCCATCGAATCCGGGTTATATACTCAGTGTAGGTATATATTACCTTCACCCTCTATGACTCCACGTTTTTTGTAATTTCATACCTACAACGAACGTAATACAGAAGTTATAGTCATCATGAAACATGATGTAAATTGAAAATTATTAGAATCTAGGCTAATTAGGAGATACCGCACACAAGGATGTACACAGTGAGAGGGAAAGTTCCAAGATGTAAGCAATGGAAAAACTGCTCGAAATTGATTGTAGGCTTTCAGGGTTGCTCGTACTCTCTGTATAAGGCAATTCACTTTTAGATCGAGTTCCAGTAAATTTATCAGGTTAAGGTGGATTCTCCATCATCATTTATGTGGAAGATGGAATAAACAAATGAGTTTCCTCTTCCTTCACATTTTATACCTGTCATATTCAATACCATAATCGTATTAATTGCTTCCATCTACCCTACGCTCTATCGTCCCTACTCTCCTCGCACCGTACTGGGGAGTAATTAATATTGGTTGCTGGAAAGTCATAAATCTGATTTATTAACGAAAGGTTGAAAGATAGGTGTAGGCATGCGTAGCACTCAAGCATCCCATGCAATCCAAGAAAAGCATGAGATGCTTAAGAGTCTTAATTCTACCTGATTTTGAAGTTCTCATAGAATATTGAAATGCATAATGAAGATGAAGTAACTGATTGTGATGAATTCTCTGACCAAAAAGCTTTACGAAATATGAATTTTCCAGTGTCCCACATTTTTTAGTGGAAACGAGCGCGGAATGACGCAGTATCAATATTTTCGTGTGTGAAACCGTTGGTCATTCTTGGCATACGGTAGTAAATGGCGACCGTCTACCCTGTGGTTTGAATGCTTTTCTGTTCGAATGGAATGAAAATTGTAGGAAGGTGTGTAATATCAATAATAATAGTATTGTGGTAAGCAGGAAACTTTTCCCTTTTATATAATTTACATATACATCAGGTATAAGATCCCTCTCCAACTCCAATACCCATTTTCATTTTGACTCCACTGGACCAGAAGAAGTCAGCTCCTACCTTTTCCCTTTCATATTCCACCCGAATGTTTGTTCCCTTTATCAACAAAATACGTATTACACAGAGATTATATGCGTGTTTTTGTATACACGTTGGAAACACACACCTTTTTACCATTTGATTCGACGAAACACCTCTATTGAACTGACTTGATGTCTGTATACACACATCACACAAGATAGTAAAGCCAGGGTGTTTTCTGGAGAAGTCCGTGAAGAAGAATGAGAAAAGACGATGAAGACAAACGCTTCCACGTGGGAAGTCCATCGTCTTTGGTGGGCATCGTGCCGCATCGTGGGGGTTCTCTCTCCTTCATTTTCATCTCTTATTTTCGTCTTCACCATCATCATCATCGTGATCAGCATCAGCACCATGATCACCTTTATATTTTTACCTGTTGTATAACTTACTTTTATTTGAATAAAGGTGTTCACTTTAGCAAAAAAAAGTGCATCTCATACTCACTCTCTTTATCTCAAGCTCAGGGATCCCAAAGGTTCTATGAAGGAGCTAGCTCAAGTCAATGTGTTTTCCTCTCGTGTGTATGACACTGTTTATACACAGTCATATACACAAATACAAAGCACTCGTGTAATGCTCTTGTCTTGTTGAGTGCAGGAAGACGATATAGCGTCCTCAAATTCGTGTTGTGTACTAAAGCCGAGTGAGACGTAATAGCAGCATCACCGTTGTCCTTCTTTTCTCATGAAACGCAAACCGACACAACACCGAAGGAACATACATGTTATCTAGTTCTTCATACTGACTCACTTTATTTTATGGCCCAAGAGCATCTCCCAGGTATGGAGGAAAACACGAGGGGAAAAGTCTCGGAAATTACTCTGAGATTGCTTATTACAAGATGTAGGAATTTTTCTTTAGCTGGAGGATCGTCGTTTGTTGTGAGCAAGTCAGGGTGCCGCATGCCAAGGTGTTTTATGTAAGAGGCGAGGTACAAAACATCAACCAGCTTTTTTGGCTCAAGTCCATTCTTCGCACTCTACAGCAGAATGCTTCATTTCTTGTCGTACATATGTACGTTTAGGTACCGCATGCATACCTTTGTGAAAAGTTGTACCCGCGTGCCGTTATGCTCATCTCAACATATCGCGTGAAGCTGAAGGTTGTATAATATGATGCACTATTCTCCACAGTTCTCTTGGTATTTACTTTAGACAACTAGGTTGTAGGTCGACTTTGACTCTCGTCGTTGGATAAGGCAAGTTAGAGTGCATAAGGGAAGGTACAGGTAAGAAGAATTGTATCACGCTTCCATTCTAAACATACTTCAAAAACTTTGTCCTCTTGTTTCTGTCGGTATCTAAAGTAAGTGTCCTTATGTTGGTTTGCTTTTCGTGTTTTCTAGTACACTACAAACATGTCACTTTGTCTGTATGCAATGAATGGACGCAGAGATTTCACCATGTATATGCACTACTGCAGAGAGGAGAAGAAACATTTTGTCTCTTTTTATGTACAAGTGTTTGCTTGGTTTGTAGTTACGAGATGATTTGAGACAGGTTACAAGTCTTGTGGGATGACTACGAAAGTGTGGGCTGGTAGTAAATGTGGGTGAGTAGAGCATTTCTTTGACGTAAAATGAAATTCTGTGTACTTGTAGCTAGAGTCCAGGGAAGTTGTAAATCAATGTTTTACTGGAGGCTTTACAGGCAACTTAAAGTAAAGTACTCAGCAAAACGCAATCCTTCCCTTGCATGCCTACCTTCCGCACGACTACTTTGTACATTTTGCCTCTTTAAGGGCTTTTAGATTAATAAAATTTGGGCAGAAATTTTTTAATTGATTGAAGTATTTGAGAACGATTCCCGGAAGACGTTTCTAACCTACTTTTAATGAACTTCGAAAGAAATTTTTCATAAAGCTTGCGAAAACAATCAACACATAAAAACGGGAATATGAATAGACTCGTTTTCCGAAGGGAGCTCACTTTATTGCCGTATAGCTGACAAAACATAATTGAAGACATGATGGCTCAATGATTTTACGTGCTCAATTGAGACGTAAGTGTCTGCTGAATCAAAGTGTACCCCATTTCTTTTTAGATCATCGGATTTTGGCTGTCGTAGTTTTTCTTAAAACTTTTTAGCTTGATGTAGAGATGCGAGTTCAAAAAGCAACAACCCGAAACTTAATGCTCTGCTTATTTGTCTGCTATACCTTTAAGAAAAAAGTGGATTCGGTTAATTGTGTAAACCCAATTTTTGCTGGCTCTTTTCTATATCCTATTGTTCACGATCCTGATCCAATTTCCGCTCAAATTTTTCGTGGTTGCCTTTTCTAAAAGTCTTTCCTGAGACGGCCAAATGATGAGTTGCGCTTCAACTATTGACTGTTTATGCTTTATTGTCGGGATGATGATTATATGTAATTCATATATACTTGCACTAACAATACAACTTTCCGCACTCCTATTATCCGTCGGTAAATCTACTAGGCATAGCATAAAAATTTATATGTGGTATATTAACTTCAGATCTAGCTGTTGAATGGTACAAAGAAATGCTGAAGATAGAGATGCACAAAAATAGCTTTCATTTTTACCGAAACGCTGCGATTCGCCTTACATATTCTCGGTTACCATTGTTCATCCGTCTCCACACTCAATTTTACAGAAGATTACAAAAACTACATTTTCCATTATCTAGTACCCACCTATAAAGGAGTCATTTTTCAGGAAATGTCAATCTTCAACTAGCACAATTCATGCTTTTCTTCAACAATAATGGACGGAGATCAATCCCTTCGATCACAAGGAAAATAGCTTATTTTTTAAAGAAATCGCTATATGCTTCCGTGAATGCATCAAATGCATGATTCTCTCCGATTCCATGAACGAAGTTGCCAAGTTGGTTGTAATTTTTTGCTAATGCAACGATGAAAACTGTTCGTCAGAGCTTTGTACGTATGAGCACATTTTGTGCAAAAGACTTCTGCCTTGAACTTGTTCTCTCTCAAAAGTAACAACGCTGATAGTGTGTGTACATTACTGACGAAACATTTTCACTCTCATGTTACCACTTTTGACAGCCTCTATCTACATGAAGTTTCCCTCTCAAAATCCACGTTGTTCAACATTCTACTTTCTCGAGTGGAAGAAGCTTCTTGTACTCACCCAACTTGTGCTATTTTGTTCATATTATGCATTATACTACTTGGGATTATCTGAAAAGTTTTGAATCCATAATATGCTGAATATATTCTTGCCTATACACTTTTTAATGAAGTTAAACCAAGAGTTAAAAACCCATGATGTACACCACACATTTCATTAGAAAGGCAAAGCGCTTGTCATTTCCCAACACTCGGTCTACTTGTCTGGAAACACGATGAAGGAATGAAGATGACAGAACATGGCGAAGAAAAAAAAAGTTGGATGCAGCAATTTCCTCGTCGTGTGTTGCTGGAACAGAGAGATAAACGGATGAATAAGTAGGTTAGAAAACTTCTTATTCAACTTTACTCCTTTTTGAACTTAGATTAAATGGATCATGTAAATGTAGCTGGTCCTATGTTATATATGCATATCCTTATATACTCTCTTCTTCTGACCGATTAAAACTTTTGAGCAACAAAAGCAGAACATGAGGAAAGTAATCCCTGAAAATGTTTGCCTGCTTCTGAAACTTTGATTCTTTCCTCCTTTAAATTAACATGAGCAAACTGATTAAGTCTTTTCCTCCATATTTTACGGAAACTGGGAGAGTTGCAAAATGTTTGCCAATATCCTGATAGCAAAGGCTCCTCTCAATGATTTCGGTCATTATATACCTACGTTAGTGATTTCCCTAGCCAGAAAAAGTAATTAGCATCACTTACTTTTCCGTCATAAATTAATGGAAAAATTGAGTAAGCCATGTTACATCACTTTTCCATTTTAATTTTTACTCCCTGTACTATCGGTATATGATGGAGAGAGTAAATCATTAACTCCTCTCTTTTCCGATTCGCTTCACTGAGCAAATTATGAATTAACTGGCACTTCGGTAACGGAGAATACCATAATGGTTCCCACACGCGGAATTCCCCTTCTATAAGATATATGATCTTTCATTATTAAATCTTAATCAAGAGAATCACATCACAATGGGCACTGGTCGATTACCCAAATTGTTAGACGTGGTTTTCAAAAGCTATTTTATATAGAAATAGATTTTTGGCTAGCATTTCCATCTTTTTTTCCTCCGTTTGGTGCGATACATGACAATAACAACTCCATTGACGATATGCAACGAACCGTTGATCCTTTCTTCTTGAGAGGTGCCTTTCTTCGTCCTGATTACTTCCAGTTGAAAAGAATTGAATACATGTGTTCATATGTGTGTGTATGCGTTCATTTTCGCTGGTGTAGCTTCCTAACCATGCACAAAAGGAAACTTGAGAGAGAAAAATCGAATCAAAAGATAGTGTTTTGTGTAGCTAGTACACGGTGTATCTACATGCAAACCGAATCTCCACTATCCATTACACTACATGATCTTAACCATGATCATATAATCATCGGCACAACTATTAACATTATCGTCATCACGCCAGGAGCCAAAATGAAAAAAAAACTATGCCTAAAGTTGCACTGCCACGGATGGGATCCCTATTGTACCTGTTTAGTGTCAATACTCCTCTGAAGCGATGTGATCATGATGATAATCATCATCTTCATTTACTCATCTGTAGCATACGCATTCTGTCAGAAGAGGAGAAAAAATAGCCCCGAAAGTCAGAGAGGCAAAACGAAGGACAAAAAAGTTATTTCAGAGATCTCCTTTCATCTAAAATCAAGACATCTTTATCAGCTCTGAGCTCGCTTAAACGAAAGTACGCCGGGATAAAAAAATATATATCTTGTGTTCAAGCGATACAAGTCAGACATCTAATAAAGCCAAAAGGGAAATCATGCACTCGAACAACGTGGCCGATTCTCCCATCATCTACGATGCACATGAAAAAAGTTAGCTATGTCATCGTCAGCAACTGTACCGTCGTCATCGTGTAAACTTGGTATTATGTTTTTATGTCAGGTGCTTCCACTCGATGATAATGATAATATGATATGGTACACACATATGGCAAGTAGGCGTGGAGCATGGAATTCTCTCGTCTCCTGTGATTGTTCATTAAGGGTCCCTTCAATTCCAGTCTTGCCGCCTTCTCCATAAAGCCGAGAGATCTAATTCACAGGTGATAGACAAGCTGAAGGAACGCAAAGGCAACTGTCAACTAGGATTCTCCCCTTTATGAAAGTTACATCTTTTTTAAGGAAAATCCTTACAGATATGTGTGTCATATCAATATCATCGTCTCAGATTGGATTGGATAGTATACAAAGCACTCCATTTTTCCTTGCGTCAGAATGCGATGACGGATCAAAAAGCACTTCTTCAGAATCAGAGTTCAGATATGACTTGGGAGGAAAAGGGAGATATCCAAAGTGAATCTCTTGTATCAAAGGATAGAAATATATGATATGCTCTGCAAGAAGTATCACATAACCTATCATATCACGTCATTTCATATCTCTTTAATAAGCTCCTTGTGTCTACCCTGTCCTGTCTGACGCTCATTAGTTTCTTCCGTGAAGTTTTGTCCAGCTATGATGAGTTATACAGACGATGCGTATATATACTAAGCACGCAGTTGTTACTTCTCTCGCACTGCGGATGACTGAAGTGCGAAGTAGTCTACGGGGCAGTTTTTACATGTCCAATATGTGTCAGGAAAAGTTTGTCGAGGATGTTTTGGGGAGGAAGAAAAGCGCACAATGCTCAAGGAAAAGCGGAAGTGTTCACTTTGTGCTTGCTTGTCTGCCATTTACGATTTTACTCATCTTGACATGTACATGAGTGCTAGACAAATGTGAGTTGTTCCTTCTTTTCCTTGTCCAGTGGAGTTACTGATCTACGATCTTCATAAGTCTATTTTTATGGTCTGCTCTTGTATTAAATTACATGCGTACTTTCCTAATTTTTCACAGTTTTTCCTATTGCTTTCGTTTATTATGATATGATATATTATTGGGTTTGCATGGAGTAACGTGTAGACGAAATGTATTCGAATTATTTTCCAGTTCGAAAATGTAAATATCCAGAATAAAGTCTAAAAATGACGAGTCGAGTAAGAAAAATGAGTCCAACCATAATCATTATCCATCGGAAACTGATAATGACAAGGTACTTGAGGTGAGCGGTTCAAAGGGAACACGAAACGACATACTTGAACCTCCGCAATACAAAAGACGCTTTCGAAGACAGCATACAAAAATTCTCTGGTTCATGGGAAACTTTGGTTGTATAAGAATCTCCCGTTCTTAAACTTGGAGAAACGTGTGGACTCATCATGCCAGTCTTGTACAATGTGGCACAGTGACGATGCAAACTTTCCATAAACTTTTTCCGTCTCTCGTTTTGACATTCATTGAAGACGGCAAGCAAGAATACCTGATACGCACGGTTTTGTAAAGTTTTCTTGAGAAGAGAGCTGAATTATCACTCACAAAAAATGTGTGTGACTCAAGATAGCAAGCAACTGATTAAGATCCCACAACGAAGCTGATAAAGAGGATGGCCCATGACCAAACTGAAAAAACGGAGATGTATATTTGTGTGTGTGGGTATACACAACAATATACTCTGTCAGTTTCAGAGAAGAAATAAAAACATTATGTTGGTCTTTTGTATTCGAGGAAAAGTTGTGATCTGCTTTTTTTGGCTCGTGTTGCATCAACTCAACGTTGCCTGCAGTTGACTCTTGTGTCATTTGCTATTATTGCTGGTGAAGATACAACTTTTTTTACACAATTATGTGTTCTATGGCAGGGTAGATATAGAGAACCCGCAAGTTCATGAGCGAACAAAATTTTTTTCATTCGGGTGCGTGCATAATGAAACGAGTGTTGTTGATGATGATGATGGAGTTGATGACTAAGATGATCTTTTGTCAAGCTTATTATGCTGATGGTATTGTTGGTGACGTGGTAAATATGTGCCATCTTCAAAGCAGATTCATATTGACAGGACAATACTATTGCCGATGTCAAAGTTGATTATGAACCATTGTCTCCAAAAAAAAGTTTTTTAAAAGAAGGCGGTTCAATGAGCAAGATATTTAAGGTACGTAGGAACAAGTGTGCACATTTCGTTTCATTGTATGTATATGTCCATATGTGTATTTTACAACTCTGAAAATAATCAGTGGAGTTCTAGCAAATTCCAATTGTTGATAATATTTCGAGTTTGGTGGAGTGCGCATAAATTGAATGCAATCACAATCACAAGTCAATACTTTTCTGTAGAGTCATACAAAAATTCCATAAGATTTTACCACTTGATCAGAGATAGTGCAGCAGAAAGATGCCCTTCGGAGATATCGAATACCTACGTTTCGTCCAGTCGAATGCCATTGCACTTCTCTCTTCCTTTTGTCTTCTTCTGACTCATTTCATCTTTTCTTTAGTATCATGCTGACTCGGTGAAATTGAGAATTTTCGTTGGAGACATTGTCCAAATCTACATTCCGTTTTATTCGTGAAACATGGTCGTTAAAGGAAGATGTGAAGATCTGTTAAGACACTGCTGGAGTCATCATCAAGATGACTGCATATCGGGGATGATGAAGTCATTTGTAAATTCATCACCTATCAGGTCAGTCAGTCTTTTGTCTGAAGCCTTGTCAGTGGAATATCAATTCACTACAAAAAAACTTTCGAAATGTCATTTTATCAATTATCACTAACAATCAATGTGCTTTCATGCAGAGAAAAGTTTCTTCTCTTCTTCATTTTCAGCTGCGGGGGTACCCTGTGTCGTCAAGCCAAGATACATCTGTACACATGTGCAGCTACTCCCTTGCAAACTACCAAATTCTGCAAACTAGAAGAAAATTCTGTGGGTGGAAGTGGAAGGCGAACGTTGGTTGAGATACGGTCTGAGAGAAATACGGTTTTTCCCACAAAGATATACATACATACGTCTAACCTACATTCACATCTGCTTTTGCGGACTTTCCGAGAAGGAGCTTAAGTTACCCGCAGATGTGTCTAAACCCAATTTCAGATGACAAGGATGATGTGTCTTCTTATGTGGCTCTTTGCCGACAAATTCTTCTGCAATTTGCTGAGTAATGTACCTTCATCTGCATATCGCACTGAAACAATCTCAACTCAAAAGAGACTTTTGAAAATAATGCTGCTTCCTCCTTTCATTGTCTCAACTCGGACTCGGACTTCATTTATACGCTTTTTGCTATTCTTATTATTTGGTTCTGCCTCTTTTCTGACATTTCTAGCTAGCTCGCCTGAAGGAATTATATACTGCGAGATCCTGATGTAAATGCTTATCGGTTAGAAAAGCAGCTCCACGAGAACTCTAATAGTATCCGAATTTTAATGCATGCTTAATATGGGAATATATCCTTCGCTTATTTTGGACACTTGAACACAGACTCCAACAATCCGCGAAATTCAGCTGACTAAATTCGGTTGTTCAGCATCGAGAAAAGTACATCTCCGGGAACAATTAGGAAATGCCAAGAGACCCAAAATCCATTTCGTAGAACAGGTCAAGAAGGAAATAAAACAAGGGCGGAAACATAACATTTGGCTTCATGCGAGCGCGAGGATGATATCTGGGATTGAAACTTCAAAAATTTGAGCAAAAAAGTTGCAAATACAACTTCACCGAATACGAACATGAGCTCCGAGTAAAGTAAAACAAATGAGATATTCCACTACGTGAACCGTGATCATTAAAGGACCAATTTGGGACACGAGTTAATGAAACTTTAGGAAAAGCAAAAATGTACATAATCGCGAAGGGAGAGCATAACATGTTTCTCCACTACGATTACTATTTCCGTTGAGCTTTACCTTGACTCCTTGCCGTGGCCGTGTTTGGTGTAGGTGTATATGAAGTCATAGTCGTAATGGAAAAAACAAAATGACGATCTGTCCTTCTATTTCTTTCCTTAGCCTGGTCAATCCCACTCAAGATTATAGATATCCCAGGATTAGGAATCCACTTACGAATCTTAGCTGTAGGTGGCCTGTATAATTTGTGCAAGCCTGTAGTTATCCAAGATAAATGCTTGCGTTTCTAAATCCCATCCTTTCCCTTCCCCGACCTTATCTCTTGTGCAACTGACTCAATAACCCAGTGATGTCTCAATTTTCCTTCTTCGTTCCCTTCTGTTTTTTTGTAGAAAAAGGGGTTCGGGCCAGGTGTATAAAATTGCAGAGTGTAAAAGCAATAAGGATAAAAGAGAAGAGCGAGGCTCCTTGCTGAACTCATCTCCACTCTCAGAGAAAAGGGGTATAGCAAGCCAGTGAGACGTTTCGTGTAAGACTCGCCTCGCCAGCTCCAATCCAACTGACAAAGTGAAACTGCACAATACTTACTCGAAGCAATAGTAATTTTCTTGAAATCCTTCAGAATCACTGGGCTTTCCGGAGGCAGTATTCCAATCCATACGCCTCCTCGCCAACTTTTTTTTCTCTCTTCCCATCCGCTTCCGCTCAATCTTAGCGAGTTAGGTAATATATATCGTGTAATAATATCATCTCTTTCTCCGGCCTACTTCTCGCACCAAACAAATTAATAAAATGAAACACTGACGATATGATACATCAATCTGAAGATACATTTGCATACTTTCCCTATGTAAGATTGATCAATGCCTATGATATGTTGTATATAAAACATTTCAAGACATAAACATTGGAAGGAGGAGAAGGAAAAGAGGGAAAAGCGCAAAATCCAATTTCAATCTCAAATTTAATGCAATTATTCAAAGAGACTTTAGTAGTCAAAGACAAAAAGAAGTAGAGACTAGCGTCCATGGTTGAATAGAAGAGTACACAAGTTTCCCATGCATGATGCATGCCGTTGGTGTTCCTGAAAGGAAATCAGTTTTCTCTTTCAGTTCTCTAATTCGAACTACTTTTAATGCTACCGCTCTAGCATCAGAGCGTCCACCGTCTAGAGAGGAGAGTGTGCTTACTTCACCACGAAGCTAGAAAACCATGTTGTGCAAACAAAATAAAATCATTTCGTCTCTAGCACTATATATCGCTCTGCGTATTTCTCCCCAGCCAAGGACGAGGTTGAGCGGAGAAAGTACTCATGTCTGAAATGAGTAGCACCACTGCCAAAAGTAATATAGCATGGCTCTCCTCCGCGCTCAACAAACTTCCCTTTGGGCTGTGTGTCTGCACCAGTTTTGTATCGTAACGTAAACTCCAGTGTCGAGACGAGAAAATACGTATTAGGGAAAAAAGTAAACCACCAACGAGGAAAGTCTCTTTTACCAAAAAGGGAAAGCAAAGGCATGTATCTATTCACAACTTTGCCAACCAAACCAACTTTTCTTCGTTTGCAAAACGGCTCTCCTCTCGTCGTACTCAACCGGACCGTATAATAACGTATTTACCAGTTCCTTTTACACGTTCTACCATACGAAAGCAACATTGTAAAAGCCTGCAGCTAAAACGCAAGCAAAACTTGTGTGCAACTTAAACAGATAAAGCTTTCGCTGATGTAGATAGATATACACACACAAAAAACCGTCTTGTTTACTCCAGCTAGCTTTCCACTTCGTGTAGTAATGGAGCAATACATAAAATCTCATTTCCCGGAATGATGATTCATTTAGGAGGAGAATTTGAAGGAGGAGGAGGAGACCAAGTGCAATTATTGAAGACGTGTAGTAAAAAGAAAAGGCTTTCTCAGTTAAACGAATGGAGGGTTACCAATAACGCAACCCAAAGTGACTCATCTGCTACACGTAGTCAATGTACGTGAATGAGAAAAAACCGGCTAGAGTAGAAAAAGTTCGTTCTAGATGCGAATTTGGGTAAAAAAAAGAAATCACCATATATATTCTTGTGAAAGAATGAAGCGTCTTGTTTCGCTTGAAATGGCCACATGTACACACTGACAGAGTGAGAGAGAGCGCGTGGAAACTTTGCTTCTCAATATACTTGAGAAAGGGCACTCGCACATTTTATGTACATGCATAAAATGTTGAGGCACACACACGCAGATTCGTTTTCTTTCCCATCACAAAACTTGGTACTCCTTTTGGGCCCGACAGGGAGGCAAACTAGTGTTGACTAGACTTGGTCAAACTCAGCGAACATGTCATGACTCCTATCATCATCGTAAACATCATGTTCGCTTTGCAGAGATGAGAGAGAAAAACTTTCTTCGCGCAGTCAGTTACTGTGTTAACTACCTAAAAAAGGTTATTTTCGACTTTTTATTCAAACGCATATTGGCTGTGAAGTTTTGTGACTAGGCCAGAGTCCATACTGCAAAAACTCCATCCTCGCCCACACTTCTTTCCTGTCTATATCTGGCCTGGCCTGGATAAGAAGGGTGTGATGAAGAGTTGATACGTTGTCGGTTAAATCAGCAAAGATTACGTATGAGATGGAAATGGAAGAAGCCCACAAGCTGGATTGAGCCGATGTAGGCACTCGCAGAATATTACATAACGTGGGTGTGTGAAAGCTTATGAAAAGGAAGATGACGACGATGAGCTTAGAATGTAAATAGGATTGGACAGAGAAAATCAGTTCCGTTTCTGATTCTCATGAACCTTTTTAATACCTCCTTTTCCTTTCATGTCGCGCTAACACTCCCTCCTCCTCACTCACTCAAAAGAATACGGGCGACAGGAAATCAGAGACGAGTTTAAGTAAGTTAAAGAATATATTATCAGTTTTCGCAGTCTATTTCTTTGCCTCTCTCGCTCTGGAAAAGTTTTTTTTCTTCTTCTTCTTGGAACTCTATTTGGTGTGTGCATGCACACTCCCAGCACACTACGCAACTAATATGATTTCAAAAGGAAACTCAAAATCTGATGGAACTTCGAGGCTGGGAACGAAAACGAGGTGCTATAAGTTGTGAAAGGAAAACTTATAGGTGAGAGCTGCGAAGTGAAGCTGACAGTCATCAGTGAAGTAGTAAATTCACTTACGTACGACTATTTTACAGCTTATAAAAACTCACAGCTCTTCATTCCCATTCCCATGCTGCCAGACTACGGGCGGATGAGAGAGAGAGTGTGTGTGACTTTGAGAATCAAGATGGAGAGTGAAGAACTGTACAGGTTTCATCTCTCCTATCATAGTACATCCGTTTTCTAATAGCATATTTTTTCCAGGGGAAAGATTGCATAATGCAAGAATGGAACTTGGACGTGCCTTCATCTATTTTGTTAAATACATACATTTTGATGTATGCACCGCCGTCGTATGTATAAAGTTCACTTATATTACTTCTTTTGTTCGCCCCCGGAATAGAATTGGGAATATTATATGGACTATTGCGTCGCCTCCGCCAAGATTCCGTACCGCTTTTCTGGATGACTGACAGAATTATAATAATCTGAATGAGCGAAATTGATGCGTTCCACTGATAACATATATATTTTGATACGTGATGTGGACCAAAAAAGTCTTTAAGAAAAATGGGCTAGTTTTGCTTTGCTTGACATGAACTTTTTTCCTTTTGGATTGAAGAATGGCACACACGAAGTATATGTTATGTACGTATATATGTATAATAGCAGTAAATTCAATAATCTCATCCTTCCATCTCATCATCATCATTCTCTGCGTATTACAGTGCACATACCAAAGCCTTGTGTTGTACACACATTTGTATTATTCGTTGCACGTCAACCTCCAGAGAAAAAAGTAACTTCAGACTGAACGTTTGTATTAACTCTGGAAAATAAGACGAAGGGCTTATATCAATCTCCCTGTTGAGCTAACTACAGGGTTCCTCCAAATAACTGACTGGACCACCCCCAAAATAGATAATCAAAGTACATCTCTATCTCTCCAGTCTGGCAGCCAGCACCACACAAAAAAAACTATTACGAGTCTGTGTGAAGCCTGTGCCTGTGTGTATACGACGGTGTATGTTGAACAGCAATCTAGCCGTTTTAAAAACAGCCTTTCTCATGTTGAGAACCTTAATGAAATTGTTAAAACTTCATCCTTTACAAGTACCACCAACGCACAGACATATAGTCGCGCACTCCCCTATATTTTTCCGTTAATAATACTTAAAAAGGTGTATTACCTATGGGGAAACTGGAGAATGTGAAGGGGAGAACCTTCTACAATTTTTTCTTCTTTGGATGAGCTCGCCCATTGTCTCCACTAATATGCCATATGGAAGTAGAGAAATGGTAGGCAATAAAAACTTGTGTGCAGGAAGATATTGAGTAATTTTGGACGTAGTTACTCGTATATTGATGACTTACTTTTATAGTCATCATTACTCTCCTGTGATTTCGTTTTTTCTCCTTCGAGTTACCTGGATTGGGTACAAAGTGAACTGCACATATGTCTCCCAATTCAATACTACTTCCACTTTTATTCCATGACCGTAGTAAGGAAAATTACTTGAGTGATGATTATGTACAAATATACACATTATTTATGAGGGCATCTCAATCTCCTTTGCAAAGGAAGATAGTGCGGTGCTGCGTTTTTATAGAGGGTTTGTGCATACGCCGCTCTACAAATGATGCTACTCGTCGAAGGCATGTAACCGGTCGCAAAAGAAAAGTGGTTTTTATCGTGTTAATTGCCAGAGAAATTTGAATATCCGTTCTGATTCTTCAATGGAGGTCTACATAAATTCCCCAAATAATCATTAGTCATTTACATTTAATCTAAGTCAGATTTCATTTCCCTTCCTGGACTCATTCTCTCCTCTAATTGTTTCCAATTTAATCAAAAGTAATTGTTTAGCCGTATGTTCTCGTTGTGCATAAATGCTGAATTTTAAGATGATGCACGCATGCGTGCGTCTCATCAATTCCAAATGAAAATGAAATTTTATGCAATGAAACATTTGCATTCAATTTCACTTCCTAATTTGATTGACAGGGGTGCATAAATAATGTCCTTACTATTTAGAAAAAAAATATTTTCTTCTGTGGAACGCTTTTTCCTGGTGGATTTCCATTTCCGAACCAACCAGTCCTTGCGTAGACTTTAGAACAACGGGTGTTAACGTTCGATTCGTAATTCATATGCGCATCTGATTAATTTTTTGAAAAATGTAAGTGCATAATAAGAGAAAAAGTAACAACGCCCAAAGGGATATTGTATCCATTACTTCGTCAGATCTCTAGATGACTGTTTTTTGTTTTTAAAGCACTTACACATTTGAGCAAGATTTACGAACGCCCCTGTCACAAAGAGGAACACCTTGAGTTGGGAAAAAGTTAGATTTTTGTTGGTTTTTCAGCACCACATGTGGTGCTTTCAAACATGACTAACGTTTGTTTTCTTCTTAATCATAGCCTCACATTATACATTATATTTGTTTGTTTGTTTGGTAAGTGAAAAAAGAAGAGGGTACACTTCAGATTAAACTTTTTGGAGGGATCAGCAAATGCGTGAGTTGCATTTGTGCCAGTCAGTCAGGAAAGCAGTTCTCCATCACACTTTGTAGTGTAACAGCGTAAGTACCCTCAAAAAGATGTGACTTTTTTCTGCTATTGTTTTCTCTTTTCAGGAAAGGTGCTACAGTTTGAAAGAAACTAACCATTTCTCTTCAACTCTCTGGAGATTAAGGATAAATACTGCCCACTTCAAAGCACGAAGGAAGATGCGTGTTTTTTTCGTTTCCACTGAAGTGGGGATGATAGGATTAGAAGATGTAGAAGATGAATACATGAAATGTAACTTATTTTCTTTCAATATAAAGGTTGCCCTCATGCTCCCTCTTTTCCAATTTTTATCCTTGGTCAAGATGGGTTTGCTTGTGATGATTATGTGATTTTGTGTTGTGCATTGTACATCCAAAAGAGAAAAAAGCAGGTGAGGTGAGGACTGGAAGATGAGATCCTTTTGAGCGTACGTTAGCTTGTCTGATGATGTCTTTCAGAGGGGGAAATGAAGACATCATTAACATTTTGTGTCTTTTTGTGTGAGGATTTAAGGATTTACTTCTTTTTGTTCGAAGGTGTCCGTGCTCATTCCATGTTCTAATACAAAATCCTACAAGGTATTGGACAGATGGGAAATAAAGACATGCAACGGCAAAGGCATTAATGACTACATCTTCTAAACTTCTTCTTCGAAGGGATGACTCCACACATACCAAACCAACCGCCGCTAAAAGGCATTTGTCCTGGATTTCCTCCTTTACACTTGTGCTAACAACTTTACAACATGGGTTTGCGGGTAGGTATCATTGTCAAAAAGTTATGTGTTCATCAGTGGGGGCCTTTTGGGTTGCGCGTATTACTACTCGTCCCACATTTTTTTCATTTTGGCTTTCCTTTTTTTCCTACGAAAGCTATTCAAAAGGTATTAAAAACTTCCAGTTCTACATTCCCTTCCCATCTGAGAGATCAGGATTCTCGTGAACACATTAGAAAGGAAAGATTTAAGCAGATTTTGACTTCATCCAGCACTGTATCATCATCAGGGTGCAAGGTCAATGTCAAGGCATTTTATATCATTTTTGTACAGCACATTTTCCTTTCCTACTCACTGCATTCCAAAGGAACTCGTTGACAGCTTCATTGTACCATGTCTCTAATCTCATTTTTATATAAAAAAAATTTAAGTTAATCGAGCCGCAACGAGTTCTTAAATAGAATCCAATCATCGTATACAATCCTATCATAAATGTTCACCGTTTTCCATATGAATCATCTATTCTGCTATTGAATAAATGCTATATATGTTCGCAGGGTAATTTTTAAAAAATCCGTTTACTCGAAGATGAATTTCCCATTTTTTCGTTGTAAAAAGGAGGTTCCGATTTCCCAGGAGAAATCTTCGGATATGTTTAGGTAACAAGGTAGTTGAGTACCGTCGTCGTCGATTGAAGTCCATATTCAAGTTTTCGGCATGTGAAAAGTTGGTAAACGCATTAAGGCATTTTCAATTGACACAAAGAGACACACTGGTACAATGACTTACAGTGACAGACGTCCTCTGAGGATTCCGCTGTCGAAAGGAGCAACTCAAGCGACAAAAATCGTGCACAAAAGAGACGTAAACGGAGAAGAGTGCTTGTGAAATACAGCCACTGAGGCAAGGTCTGGTATGCCAACATTAGCTCTTATGTATTCATATGTAAAATACATTATGAAAAGTAGGAGGACTGGAAAAGGTAAACGGATCTTCGTCAATAATAAAAAGGAGAAATAGATTTTTGGTGGGCTAAAGGCTGGTTGACAGCATTAATGCTAAAAGATTCAATTGATTTGTTCACGTTTACCAACCGCTCTTTTCCCTCTTTATATGCGCGTAAAAGGTTCGGAGTCCAAAAGTCAAGTTCAGTTCTACAGAAGAGGTGATTAGAATTGATACACGAGTACGCACAGTAGCTACAACTACTGGTGGAACGTGGTATCATGTTACCTTTACACGAGAACCTTGAAAGGTCAGACGTATCACTGAAGACATTGCGTAAGAAGGAGAGAGAGAAAAAAAGCTTCTTGATACTCGAATTGACAAACGGGAGGAAAAACATTCTAATGCAGAAGTTTGTTTTCAGTTCAACTGACAGGAGATGCGATAAGGGTTTTTAAGCACGAGTAACTTCTGTTTGCATTTTATCGATGGAATCAGGTTAATATCTTGACAATGCTCTCTTGTGAGTCACAAAATGTCCCAGAATACCTATTTTTATTGGACATTCCGAGCACAATCCTAGCAAAATACGGAGTGTGTGAAAGGAGTAGTAAATGTGCGTTCGGTTCGGCGCACATAGGAGCACATCATAGAACTCAACACTTTTTCTTTTCAGCTTAAAAAAACATGTTAATAGCGTTCTCATACAATGGGATCAGTCATCATTTTAATGATCAGCCATGAAAATCCCAGCCGTTCCCTTTCTCTGGAAGTAAGCTGTTGACAAGAATGAAAAATAATGGCCCATTTGGGAATATATAGGGTTTCTAGAAACGGGACAACGGGCACTAATAGTGAGTTTAAGCATCACCATTTTTATTGAATACCAAACACAGTTGCGAGTTTTTTTAGATGCACATAATATGTATATGCTTATATAATAATACGGAGTTGAATTGAAATCAGATTTAGCGTAGCCATTTTAAGACAAACATACCTAAAACTGTATGTTACTGGTAGTTTGCTTTCTACGGAATCCAGGAGAAGCGAATTAACGAAGTTACTGAACCTTGAAAGACCCTCGTGCTCCGTTTTTAGTCATATGATTCCATAAAAATATGTTTCATAACTACTAACTGTAGCACGCTTATTAATAAACTACAAACCGTACTCCATTTTGCATCAATTGCAATTGCCACATCATCCGTTCATTTCCAGATGCACTGATACTGAATTTAGAAAGAATTCTAATAAACAGCTTTATTCATTATAGTATATTGATCGTTCCATTATCTGAACTTATTCGGGGTCAATACCTGCATGCATGTATAGATGTAATAATTTCCCAAATATGCCAAACTCTTTGGGAGAGTGTTCTCTACAGATTTCGTGCTCACTGTGTTCGTTTTCAATCCTGAACATTTTCGTTTTGTGAGATTGAAAAATGATGTTGTTGACGTACTCAAAAAGTTTGCATATGCATAGCTAGATTTTACACAACCACTCTAAAATTCAACCTATAATTTCACGATCATATCATGATATACACACTCAGTGAGCTCACAAATTGTGCTCGTATATGGCAATTTGACAGTATCCAATTGTAGACCATGGTCATTGCCACTGGCACTAGCTGCTGTTATCTTTAGTTGGCTTATTTGAAAGATTATGGACAAATTGGTACGTGCGCATTTTCCTATTTCTGCTAACATTCTCGATTGGATGGGTATCATTATCATGCACACTCTGTAGATACATCTCGGAGAGAGAGAGAGAGAGAGTTAACTCCTCGATACTTGGATGTGATGATACTCCTCTGATGCAGTAGCTGAAACACGTACACACTTCCTATATTGTATCCTTTGTACGTGACCAACTATGAAAATACTGACCAAAAACTATGTATCTCCTCGATTTTATAGGTTAGCTACCTCCAATTTTTTCTTCTCTCTCTCTCTCTCTCTCTCTCGCTGCCAAGTGTCATTACAACTCAAGCTCACACACGTCGCATTAGGGAAAATGAGGAGTTTATGAAAATTGCTGGTACCTGCTTACTGCTCACTCACACTACTGGAATGGAATAATAATGTAATGTGATATACGATAACTTTCATGAAAATGAACGTGTAGCTGACAATGACGTGGGCTTTAGTCATGTAACAATGATGTGGTAGTTGCAGTGTAAAATAATCACTGCAAAAACGCGACAGTCAGCAATGACTTTGAGGATATATGTACGTTTTTTGCATGACGTCTGATATGATGTTATTCTATGCAAGAATGGCTGTAGTAATGAATAATGACAAAATATAAGATTTAACATTTTGGATGGTCAGATATTTCTGCTGACAGTCCACTGGCTCTTTCGAGTGAGCAACGAAGGATGCTCAGCTTCCGCTCGTATTTCCCTTTAAATCATGTTGAGGCAGAGTAGCGGAACGTAACCACCACCGGCATGAATGAATGTACCTACATACTTCGGCTCGGTTTTTCTGCTACTTCCATTACGTCCACCAAAAGGATTTTTTCTGTCCCAATGCAGTATTACGTGATTTTATTGTTGTGACAGAGGAAAAATGAAAAATGGAAAATATCCTCTGGTTTTGCCATATGCCTTTTTAATGATTATGCGTGCATGCACGCCATGCGATATGAATGCATTAGATTGCTCTCTGGATGGAACCTAGAAATACGAAGAAAAACATAGATGGATAACTTTTTTGGGGTAATTTTCACGGTCTCTTATTCGAGCTCGCTGAGCTTTTTCGCGTTCTGTTCCAAGCGAATAACCAAGTGAATGTGTGCTGTTGGTTGGGTTGCTTTTGCTTGATGGAACTCATGAATCATAACTTGAGCAATCTGAGATCTGGAATCTCACTGCACGATCTTCATCGTGTTATAACGAGAGGAATATACACGGATATTATCTATATCAATAAAGGAGAATGTCACGGACTATGTCTGTCGGGGGATGCATTCAAACAGTTTTGAAGCTATCGACCTGAAACCTTCGCCAATGTGGAGGAAATCACCAGACGAAGACAGTGCCGTATGTCCCGAACCCCCTCTACAACTCTAACCGTCACTTTTTAACCGTCACTTTATTTTTCAAATAGCAACATGGGGCATGCGATATATCATTCGAAT